>LPNX010372064.1:40610-72437 GCA_001517045.1 Pseudotsuga menziesii | reverse complement strand
AGCTACAGACCTTGGCAATCCATGATGCTGCTGGTGCTGTAACTGTGTTTGAGCAACCTGTGATTGAAAAGGCTGAGATTGCTGCTGATGTTGCCATGGCTAGTTCACAGTTGGCTTTGAAACTGGGTTGACACTGACTGAAACTGGATTAATTGTTCCACCTCCTGAGCTGTTGTCATTTGTATAAATGCACATTACGCCTGAAGTCAGAAATAGGTCCTCTCTTTAACTCGGGAGAAACAATGGACAGAATCCCACCCAATGGAGGTTTCATCATTGTTCTGTAAACAACTTCATCATAAGGCAACCTGTAATGGTTCAAATATGGTCGGAAGTAATCCAGATTTTTATCTTTTCTATCACTTTCAATCCGTTGGCTGTCTTTCTTGAATCCATGGAAGAAAGAGGTCATTGGAGAAGACAATATCGATGCTTTATTGCTATGTGCAGGTGTCGAGTCACTACTACTCGGAGTGGTGATATTTTGGGTGTGCGTCAAGTTATTTTTTCTTGGGGTGCCTTCAAACCTGAAGCTTTGAAATTCCCCAAATTTGTTATCACATGTATGATATTGGGATATAGTTGGAGAATTCAAAAGAAAAGGACCGTGCATTGAAGGGTGAAATCGGTGCTGGCCCTACGGAATGTGCTAAAAATCTGTCTCCTTCCCTTCCATTAAGAGAACACTTGACATTTTCTGAGGCCACTTTAGACGAGAAACAGAAAGAGCTTCCCAAAGTTTAACTGAAATCATAACGTAGGGATGATGCCCTTGTTAAGCCATTTACTAAGTGGGGAGAATTATTTCTGAAATGTGGAGAGTCATGGTCTCGAGAAGAGACAATGTACAAGTTCGTTGCAAAATCAATAAAAGGCCGGATGCCCTGCAATTATCAGAAAACATATAATCAATTTGCTTCCTTGCATATGTTTTACCAAATCTAAACTGGTTTTATGCATTTCACACATGAAGCAGATCTAATAACTGGTGGAAAGATACCCGAGGACATACCAACTAATTCTAAGACTATACATTTGGGTATTACAGTGGATACGTTATTGCTGCTAAAATGAATGCGGCGGTGGAAAGATATTGATGTTTGTTACCTTCCAAAGATAGTTGAACATTGAAGGAGGATCAACCACAAAAACCTTAGCTAGCCTTCTTGGGTAGTAGTCTGCCGAGGTTTTTAATGTTGCCATGATAAAATTAAGGCATGTAGAGGTTGATCTGTAGATTTCCGGAAAGTCTTGACATCTCATCCAAGATGAAGTGAAGAAGCTTTGTGAGCTGATAGTCGGCTCCAGGCATGTCGACTCCACTGGTGGTGCAGAAAACGTCATGAGTTGTCTTCGACTTGGGCTGCCCCCATTCCTTGATGGCTTTGCTGCGGATGGCTTTGGCAGCAGCATCTTTTCCAAGCCTGGGCACCTCCACCACAGCCATGTCATGCCGTGCCCATACCGAGAACGACCATGAAAACAATTCTGGAAATTGGCCAGGCAGGGGAAACTTCACGAGCAAGCATTGTCCAAGGCAGTGGAAAACTGCAGGAAACAGCGGGTAAACCAAAAACCCAACAGGCAAACGAGAAACACGTGTCAAAATCCGATTGGTTCCATAGACGAAAGTGAACAGTGGTTTTCTGAACTTGTTCGGAGAGAAACGCCTAACGACGTAAAAATACTTTATTAAAATAAATGACACCGTGACTATGGCTGTTTAATAAAAAATAATAATGTTTAATAAAAATTAATAAAAACAATTTGATATAGTAAATAAATACATATATTTCCCTAACGTGCTACCAACGGCTAGAGTCTTTTTCTTTTTGGTAACTCATAAGAATTAGAGTCTAGAAAGTCTCTGAACAGGATTACATAATAGGAATCATCTTGCTCCAAAGGAAATGTGTGTTGTGAACTAAAGAGCTTTTACTCTGCTCCTCATGGGAAAGAAGGGTCGGAAGGAGAAAGAAGAATCAAATGATTGCAAGCAAAAGACATGGTTTTTCCAAAGAGTATGTATCCTCTGCAACTTAGGTCTCCGTATCCACTGCAACTTTGAGTTAAGTTCCGTGGAAGTGTCATTTATCTTCCTGTCTGCATTTCTATTGCAACAACTTAGTAATCTTGTAAAGAACTGGAAATTATGAACTGCCAACTTTGTAATCTTAAGGAACTGGAAATTATGAACTGCCAACTTCAACAAATATTCTCAGATGGGTTGGAGGTATGAGTTATTCCATCAATCTAAAAGCAAGCTTTGAGCTGCAAACATAACCATCCATTCAAATCAAATAGGGGATACACCCATGATTGCTTCTCTTTCTCTGAAGATTAAAAAATAATAATGCCTCTTTGCCATTAACTTCAATCTCTCTCTCTGAAATTATATCTCACATCATCACTAAAGCTTAGTTTATGTTCATGTCCTGAGAAGGTTTTGGAATCATACCCACCATCCCTATTCTCTTTCCTTCCCATTGATCCAGAGGTAGGATTGAAGGTATGGCTTTACCTCTAATATCTAGGGTAAGGGTAACTGTAAGGAATTTAGGGTTAAGGCTTAGGTTACTAAGAGAAGGATTGAGGATACGCCCAGGTACAGCTAGGGTTTTCTTTAAGAAGGGGATATCTTGGATATCATGGAGTTCTATGGTTAGTGTTTGGTTTTCAGAAGGATTTGATGCTTCTGCTCCTGGTAAGGGAATTCAGTTTAAGGTGGATTTTTCTGTGTGCGAAAATGGCTAGAAATGACAATGGCAAAGGCATTGCCGAATGCTATGGCAACTATGATACGGTGGATGCTGTGGTGGCGGGCACGGTAGTGGAAAATGTTGTTTTGGATTCTGCCGCTCCATGTAATATCATGCCTTTTCATACAATGGAGGCACTGAGTTTAAAGCCCACACATCCTACTACTAGATTTCTCTTTCTTCCTACCGACATCGACCTGGAGAGTGCGATTCCAGCAGGTCTGATTGATGGAGTTTCTGTTGATATCGGCCCGGTTCGAGTCTTATCGACATTCCAAATTCTGAGAATGCAAGTTAACAATTCCTACCCTCTGCTACTTGGCGCTCCATATATGATTGTTGTTGAATATTTCCCGGTTCAAGTAGTAGCTACACTTTCCATTGAGGGGTTGGTTGTAAAAGCATGGCAAGGTTGTTAGGTTTCCTTTTTCTCAACAACAGAAGAGGGAAAAACGTAGGGCCTTACAATGCCATCCTATTAAGATGCACGACACTGGCGATGTTCAAGGTGTTGACTTACCACAGCCATCGGCAGGTCCGGGCATTTTTTCCAATTCATCTGAGCAACGCAAGGGCATAGAATACAACCCTATTGGGATAGAACACACCGGCAATGTTCAAGTTTCTGACTTACCGCAGCTATTGGCAGGTCCTGGCATTGTGTCCAATTCACCCAAGCAACGCAAGGTCTTAGAATACAACCCTATTGATTTGGAGGATACTGACAGTGTTCAAGTTGCTGTCTTACCACGGCCATCGGCAGGCCCTGGCATTGTGTTCAAATCTCCTGAACAGCGCAGTGGCTCACAAGATTATCCAATCGAGATATCAGACACTGTGGATGTAGAAGGTGATGATTTACCACAGGCATCGGCAGGTCCTAGCTTTGTGTTTGTTTCACCTGAGCAGCGCATAGGCTCAAAATACAACCCCATCGAAATACTGGACACCTTTGATGTTGAAGGTGATGCACAGCCATTGGCAGGCCCCTCCATTGTGTCCGATCCGCTTCCCCATTCTGCAGCATTTATAGTCTGGAAAAGAGAAAAAACAAATCTACAATGCAAATGTTGCGCAAGGTATACAAGTTACAAACACAACTTGTAGTTGTTGGATTAAGTTTGAAAAACAGTTTACTTGTATTTCAAATCAAATGGCTTTCATGCAAAATGAGTGAAGGGCCAGTTGGAATCAAATAGAGTTAAATCAACCCACGAATGGGCATAGAATAACTTCTAAATTTTTCACTTCAATTGGGTTGTTATTTTTATTTATGTATTTAGTTTTTTTCGACTTCAATTGGGTTGTTATTTTTATTTATGTTTTTAGTTTTTGTGGTTTTCATCTTTATAGCAGTAGACTGCAACTTTGAATTGCTGGTCGTCTCTATCAAAGCTATAGTTTTTTCTAGTACGAAGTATATGTACATATAAGTTAAGTTTTATATTTTCATATATCTCTGTACTATGCACACCTATCCTACAATCCATCCATCCATGTACTGTTTGTTTTGCCTCCTTTCATCTTTTCTAAACTTATATTATGCATGAATTTAATGTGATCAGCATTAATATGATGAGAGGCAATTAATAACTAAACATATTTATCTTGTTATCGTTTCTACAAGTAGCGGTTGCATTTTTTGATCAAATTTACAATTCATATATGATGGGGTCTGCAGGAGTCTGTCAGGCAGCTCTCAGTGATGGAGAAGGTTCAATGTCTCGCTCATACAGTACACAAGCATAAACAGCACAAATTATCGGTGAGTATAATTATCATCATTATTAATGCTATATCGACATATAAGTTCAAGTATTATTTTTTCACATACCTTGCTCTAACACACATATAAGTTTAAGTAAACACCACTTGCTCTAACCAAAACATATTGACTAAATTTTAACATTTTCTTACCGGTCTGTAGGGTCCCTGTTCTGATTCAATCCCCTTTGAATCATGAATTCCACCATAATGCCAAGATTTGTCACGTATTTTCTGACTTCACTGTCCGCAACCTCAGTCTTCTCTTGCAGCTTTACTGCAATTTGTTCACTATACTTTGCTGAGAATATACCCTATCCATGCTATGGATCATCTAGGTCTGTATCTAGATATAATCTTTATACCCTGCTCCTTTCCTTTTGCACACGATCTCAACACTTTAGTTCGATTCCAGTTAATGATAATACTTTACAGGCTACGCCTTTACTCATACCCATGACTGCAAACCTTTGGCACGATTCCTCATTACCAGATTCAAAACACACAATTAGCTGCAGTTAGCTGCAGAATAACCTCAAGGCTCATTCTTCATTTCAGGAGAAGAATGAATCTTATCCATGAGATCAAATACTACGATTCTAAGGACAGGGCTTTGAAATCACTTACTCGAATTTGGTGTTGGAGAAAAAGAAAACATCTTCGTTCATTCTTGATAATGACTCGGTCTCGCTCGACAATCCCTTTATATTGTCTGAAAAGCTACAAGCCATGACACTACAGATCTACAGCCTATCATCATACGAGCTGTTTCTTCTGTAGAGAGGTTTTGGTCATGATCTTTTCTATTGAATTTGCTGGTTACCAATCCTCCTATAATCTGCTTTTAACAACTCAAGCCTTCATCAATCAATCCATCCAAAATTTGTAAAAGTACCCAGAACTTGTGATGCTACCAAATCTGTGACTAAATCTTAAGAATGACAGAAATCATTATTGGATCTCAAGAATAACGATTTCATTGAATGGGAAACATCAATCTCATTCCCTGCAACCACGGATCAATTCTCAGGGTGACTTATCAATCTCATTCCCCCTCCCTATCCTTAGGAAAATCATGCCCTTTTCAATATGGTTGCAGTGAACATAGCTGGTTGGGTTCATTTAATTAAAAATGTATGTTTACGTGATGACAAAACTTAATATGTGTCGTATACCACGATATGCTTTCGGCAACGATTCCGTTCGCCGAAACATAACACAACCAAATTGATGGTGGGGCTTTTGCCTTTAGCTCTGCACCATGATTCGTTACAATATATACATCATGTACATTTAATGCAAACGGGGTCAAAACTGGGGTGTTACACTTTTGGTATCCCTCTGGTTTTACCTTGAGAACCTTTTGAGCATCCCTAGCTCCCCTAGGCTTCTGCATTCACACTTCTCACTTTCTCCTCTGAGAATTTCCACTTGTCCTCCTTACTTTCAAATTAAATTGAAAGTGATCACAACTTTGCCTTGCTATGAGAGTCCTTTTTGCTACTTTTTCTATTTGTTGCTTCCTGTCAAGAACATACAAAATACTCTGCTCTAATTCAATTCAAAATTCAAAGACCTTTCTACTTACCAACGTCATTAAATCTGCTTTAGGAGCTACTGTCCTCATCAATTTTCTCTTTCTATCATCTGCAACAACTACCTGTTGCTTTTCAGATTCCTTCTTCTGAACTTTCTGCTCTCTTTGGTCTAAGCCTGTTCTGATTTATTCTCCTCAAAGGCATTCCTTCTCTGCATTTTTCTTCAATAGCCTATTAAAGGTCAAGTTCATTTGGCATTGTTCTTTGTTCTATGCCCAATTTCTTGACACTCTGATTCTTTTTCCTCTTCTTAGCTGCAAGATCTTTTATCTCTGATACCACTTGATGCAGAGTAAACACCACTTGCTCTAGCCAAAACATAATTGACTGAATTTTATCATTTTCTTACCAGTTTGTAGGGTCCCTGTTCTGATTCAATCCCCTTTCAGTCATGAATTCCACCATTATGCCAAGATCTGTCACTTGTTTTCCAACTTGATTGTCCACAACCTCAGTCTTCACTTGCAGCTTTACTGCAATTTGTTCACTATACTTTGCTGAGAATATACCCTATCCACGCTATTGATCATTTAAGTCTGGATATAGATATAACCTTTATGCCCTGCACCTTTCCTTTTGCATATGATCTCAACACTACGCCTTTCCCTTTTAAGGACAGGGATTTACAAGCTACGCCTTTACTCATACCCATGACCGCAAACCTTTGGCATGATTCCTCATTACCAGATTCAAAACACAGAGATATAAATACACACTTACAGTTAGCTGCAGAATTACCTCAAATTCAAAACAAATACTCTGTGGCATGCCTTCATTTCTGGACAAAAATGAATCTCATCCCTGAGATCAAATACTATGATTCTAAGGACTGGGCTTTAAAATGACATACTCGAATTTGGTATTGGAGAAAATAAAACATCTTCGTTCATTCTCAATAGAGACTTGGTCTCCCTCAACAATCCCTTTATATTGTCTGAAAAGTTACAAGCCATGACACTACAAGTCTACAGCCTATCATCATGTGAGTTGTTTCTTCTGTAGAGAGACTTTGGTCATGATCTTTTTTATTGAATTTGCTGGTCACGAATCCTCCTTTAGTCTGCTTTTAACAATTCAAGCCTTCCTCAATTGGTCCATTCATGATTTGTAAAAAGGTACCCAAAACCTGTGATGCTACCAAATTTGTCAGCAATTCTTAAGAATGACAAATCATTATTGTATCTCAAGAATAACGGTTTCATTTTATGGCAAACATCAATCTCATACCCTGCAACCATGGATAAATTCTTAGGGTGACTTATCTTTTCCCTTTTAATGGAAAACCCAAGGTTGCTCTCATTCCACAGGCTCGATTCTGTTAGTTTTGTACCTAGGGAAGTGTTCCGCTAGTGACTTTTTCCTTAGTCACTTAGAGAGGGGACATAAAGTGACCCTTGCATTAAATGACTTAAGTAAAAGCATTTAATTTGACTTTACAGCATTAAAGTCACTTTTTGATAAATTTAAGTGGGTGAGTGAAATTAATATTTTAGAAATAAAATATGAGCATTTAATTTCAGCGCTTGATCTAATCTAATCTCCACCGTTAGATTAGACTCACCCTAGGGTTTTCTCAAAAAGGCATGGGAAAGGCATTTTGTCTCACTTTTGCAGATTGAAGTGAGAAGAGAGAGCTGAGAGAGAGAAGAGAGAAAGTTTCCATTTTTCCTGAGCAAGAGGACAAATTTGCAGCACACGAATTGAGGGAAAAGACAGCAACAAAGAGGGCACGGAAATCGAGTAGAAGACAACAGCATTTATTGCTGGCCCGTATAGTCCGTATAGTATGGTTTTCGAGGCAACATGCACATTTTTCGAGGCAGATTTTTGGGCACGATTTTCTAGAATTTTTTTCTCGGGCACGGATTTTGAGGTCCGTACAGTCAATCCGTACAATTACACGAAAATCGAGGCAAAAAACAGAGAAGAAAAAAAATCTTAGTTTGATTTTTTTCTTGTTTGGTGCAGAAAACGAGGCAGAAATTTTCTCTTCCGGGTTGAGATAAGTTGGTCTGAAAATTTATGAGTTTTGCTGTAAATTTCCCTATAATAAAATCTCTCTCTGACTGGTTTTCCCCTTGTGGGTTTTTCTAGGGCCATTGGCTAAAAATCCTAGTGTTCTGTGTGATTAAATGGCGTGCTGATTTTTATTTACTGTCACTAAAAAAGATTAGTTACAGCAATGTTTTAAGTTTGAAAAATTTTGTTTATTTCCAACACTTTATTTTTTCTAAGAATGTCATAAATAGAAATATAATTTTTACTTAAAACCGGTGGCTGAAAACTAGTGAAAAATCTACATGGTATCAGAGCGGGTTGTGGCAGAAAATTAAATTTTAGCAGTGAAACAGTCATTTCGAGAATTTAGAAAAACCTTTGTGACAGTAGTACATTTTTTTGAAACTTTGTTTTTTGAGAAAATGACTTCTGTGGGGTTGAGAATTGAGGATAGGTTGGATGGGGCAGCGAACTTTGTCTCATGGAAAGCCCGAATTTTACTTGTGTTGAAGGAGAATGAGTTGTGAGAGGAAGTAGTTGGAACACTACAACAAATCCCGTTACTATTCCCCCTTTTACTGATGCAACGTTACTTGCAGCCTTTAATAAGAAAGATATTAAAGCCATGAGGATAATCTTAGATGTTGTTAAAGATCATGTTATTCCTCACATTTATGGGAAGGATCATGCACATGAGATGTGGAGTGCTTTGATCGGGTTGTTTCAGAGTACTAATGAAAACAAGAAGATGGTGCTTAGAGAGAAGCTGAAAAACATCAAGATGGTCAAAGGAGAGGTGTGTATGGCCTATCTTACTAGGATCTCTAAGGTGAGAGATGAGCTTGCTGTTGTGGGGGTGGTGGTTACTGGTCCTGAGTTAGTGCGGACAGCCTTGAATGGGGTGACTGCACCTTGGACTGTGTTTGTTCAGGGGTTGGTGGCCACAGAGAACTTACCATCTTGGGATAGGGTATGTGATGACTTTGTTTAGGAGGAGACTCGTAGGGATTTCTTATAGTGCAGTGGTTCTACTAGTAGGGGAGATGAGGAGGATGTGACATTGGTAGTGAAAGGGAATAAGAAGAGCAAGAAGGGTCCTAAGAAGGGTGGGGCCAAGCAGCTGCAGGATGGGCAGAAGAAGGATATGAGCACTGTGAAGTGATTTGCATGTCACAAGATGGGACACTATGCTGCTATGTGTCCGAACAAGAAGAAGAAGAAGCAGTAGACATCCGCTTCAATTGAGATCAATGATTTTGCAGCTAGATTTCAGAGTGAGTTTTCACTATGCATTGGGCATGTTAAGAGAGAGAGCATTCATTCTCACCAGTGTGGATGTTGACAGACAAAGGGAGTTTTTCTGTGTGACAGACTATTCTTACAGTGTATCTACTTCTAGCACTTGGTACATAGATAGCGGAGCCTCGAGCCACATGACAGGTGCTCGTGAGATGTTCTCCGAGCTTTCACAGGCAAATACAAATGTGGAGGTTGTGTTGGGTGATGACTCAGTAGTCAGTGCAGTTGGACGTGAGACCATTACATTTCAAAGGGAGTCCATGAGTCCCATGGTATTGCGGGATGTATTGTATGTGCCTGGGTTGAAGAAGAACCTAGTGTCAGTTTCCATGATCAAGGATCAGGGTCTTGGGGTGTCTTTCATTGATGGACACGTGCATATGTTTCCCAAGACTGCAGGACCATCTGCTTCAGTTGCCATTGGAGCGAGTTGTGGGAAATTGTATAGGCTCTTGTTTCAACCGCAGCATGCTTTAGCACATAGAAGCAATAGTGAGTTGTGTGAGCTTTGGCATAAGAGGATGGCTCACTTGCATCATCCAGCCTTGGGGTTGTTAAGGCACATGGTGACAGGTTTACCAGAGTTCAACATAGGGCAGAGTGATGTGTGTAGGGTGTGTGCTTTGGAAAAGAACACCAGGACTGCGTTTCTGAGCAGTGATAGCAGGTCATCTGGTACTCTTGACTTGATACATTCATACTTATGCGGACCTATGTCTTCTCTGTGCTTGAGAGGATACGAGTATTATGTGACATTCATTGATGACCATTGCAAGAAGACCTGGATCTACTTTTTGAAGAGCAAGAAGTTCGAGGAAGTCTTACAGAGGTTCCAAGAGTTCAAAGCTCTTGTGGAGAACCAAACAGGGAGGAAGATCCGAGTCTTGAGATCGGATAGCAGGGGTGAGTATACATCCAAGGAGTTTGATGGATTTTACAGACAGGAGGGGATCAAGAGACGGTTGACAGTTCTGTATACTCCAGAGCATAATGGAGTAGCAGAGAGGAAGAACAGGTCCATTGTTGGAGCAAATCGAGCTATGTTACATGACCAGTCACTTCCTTTCTTTCTCTAGGCTGAGGCTTGATGCACTGCTGTATATCTTCAGAACAGGAGTCCCCATCGGGCAGTGGGGAACATCACACATGAGGAGTGCTTTTCAAGCAAGAAGCCTGAAGTAGGCCATTTTCGTATATTTGGTAGTCTGACTTACTCTCATGTCCCTTCAGAGAAGAGGACAAAGTTAGAGCCCACTGCAGACAAGGGCATTTTTGTGGGTTATGATGAGACTGCGAAGGCTTTCCGTATTTACCTTCCCTCTCAAAAGAAAGTGGTGGTGAGGAGGGATGTGAAGTTTGAGGAGGAGCGAGCCTTCATGAGGTCGAGACAGTCAGAGTAGGGAGAGCAACAGGTCCATGCACCTCAGGTTGTGGCACAGGTTCCATCTACACAGTAGTCAGGATCACAGGTTTCTGGGGTTATAGGACCACAAAGTGTTGGCACAGGTTCACAGGTTTCTAGGGTTATAGGACCACAGAGTGTTGGCACAGGTTCACCAGGTTCAGTGGTTAGGCCAGCAGGGTCTTCGGGGACAGTTGATGGGTCTACTATTACAGGTACATTTTATAGGGGATCGGGATCAGGATCGAGATCAGGATTACAGGATACACCTGGTGTTGGCACACTAGCGTTAAGTTCACAGGTGACTGGGGCTTCTAGCTCTGGTAGCTCTTCAAATGAGGATAGGCCAGTGTGGGAAGAACGTTTAGGGAAGAAGAAGCCTAAGTGGCTTCGAGAGACATTGAAGGATGTGTTGACACTGAGAGGGGGGGTGAATCAGTGTGAAGCCAAATTTTAGACCTTTCTTAGCTTATCACGGTTAGCTATCAATTCATCAATCCTTTACTCTACCATAATCATTTCATAAACATCATTCACATAGCATAAGCATTTCATTCATAAAGAACCATAACACACAAGAACACAACACCATATAATTTGTAATATTTTTGTATTATTTTTGGTCCGGCTGCAACCGTTAGGCAAAATCAGCACCTACTGATACATAGAGCACCTACTCTGTATCCAGGACCCTGCCTGGTTTTCTTAGACCCTGCTAAGAAGGGTTTGAGGTATCCTAACCTCAGAAAGCAAGTCAAGCTTGCATTTACATTAAAGCTCACTGTTACATTACTTCATTACTTGTCTCTTCAATCTGCTGCTGGTCAATACTGCTGATTAACACTATTCATTACTGCTAGTCAATCTTTGCTGCTGGTCATCATCAACGCTGCTGATCATCTCTGCTCAGCATACACCAACTCTGCTGGTCCAAAAACTGTTGGCCAATCAGCTCATCAACTGGACACAATTCTGCCTTTAACCACCCTTAGTCTCTTTAAGCATATAACCAATCTGTCCTAAAAGGCCTTCTTTCAAATTAGGCAACTTCAATGACTGAATATAATCTGCTCTTGTGCCAAATGATGTACTGTCACAAATCTCAGTTCAACCCTGAACTGTATATTGTATGAGCTGTAGATGACTTCTAGCAGCTATATGTTATTTCTCCATACTTCCTGTAGATGAGGGGACAGACCAGACTTTGTATACCTTCTTCAAACAAAAGTACCAGCCTTGTTATCATCCCTCTGCCATGTCTGCACTGATCATCATTTTCACTCTGCTATATACTACTGTCATCAATTAGCCCGTCACTAACAGCATTTCACTCTGTTTGGTGTTCGCCCACCAATTTGTAACATATATGACATGAACCCTGACAAAGCTAGCTGAACTGCAAGTTGTTTTCTGAATGCCCACAAATGATTACAGCTTGGAAGTGTTTTATACATGTACTGACACAATAGATTTTCGTTGTATATTTGTACTACACCACTGAGTATACCACTGTATACACCTTATCATAATCAAAGAGCATGCATGTAGGGTGAATATCATAGAATGTCACTGTTTCATTACTGTATCACTGTATGTCATGTATATTCTGAGTGTATACATACATCATGCTTGTCATCATGTTTTGTAGGAGTATAGCATACTAAATTACCTCATACAGCGCATGTCAATCTGCTGCTGTGGATGATTACTGTGTGTGTACTATAGAAAGACAAACCTTGTACTTTAACCACTGTTGAACAAAGAAATATCAGTCCAAAAACTCCACATTTGCTGCTGCAAACGAATTCGTGACTGCTCCCACTTCTTTGCAATTCGGGACTGAGATTTAGAAGAAGAAAAACAAAACAAAAAAAACTTTTTTTGCAGTGAAATTCAGGTCATCTCCTTGCTGCTGTTACCACCGAATTATCAAGCTTAGAACTGGAGTGTTCACTCTTCAAAAGGGTCACCAAAAACACGAAAAAATTGTCCAAACAACAAGTCTGCTAATAAAACTTTACTGATGTTTTAGTATTGCTGTTTCAGACTATGATCACTTTACCTTCTGTCAACTTTCTCACCACTGTGACTGTTGCAACATATTGAGACTGAGGATGACTGTGGAAGAACCTCGTAACTGTTCATTGCTTATTATCCTAGGGTTCCAAACTTAAAAAAAACTGTCAACTTCTTCAAGATTAAGACTGTCACCACTTGACTATCATAGCAATGATAGCATTAAGATGGTTCAGACTGTCATAACAATGATAGCATCAAGATGGTTCAGACTGTCAAAACCTCGTCCTAGACCTTGTTCTCTTCCAGTCTTTCAAAGACTCAAAACCCAAGCAACCATATTTCATATCTCTCTACAAAAGGTTCGATAGCAGCCACCAAATTTCATTGCATTTTATTGCTTTTTCTATTACACAGTTGTCAGAAAATAATTGGCTGCCTTTGTGATTACGCTAGGCACTTCAAGAAGGTAGAGATGCCTGTCATTAGCTCTTCTATTACACAGCTGTCAGAAAATAATTGGCTGCCTTTGTGATGCCTGTAGGTGGAAATAAGTTCCCAGAATTCGAGTTGACTGCTGTAGGATGCCACAAGATTAAATAGGAGTTGAAAATGTTGCAAAGCTCACACCATCTCATAACAATTCTGTCACTATTGTGTTGACACACAATATTAAACTAACACAGTCTTCTCTCTACCTGAATTATTTATGCCAAAGATCTGGGTTTTTTACTGACCTAAGAATGCTCTAAACCATACTATCAATACTTTGGATCTGCTGGTAAAGAAGACATACTTCAATGCTGTTGTTGATGACTTGATGACTGGAACATACCTCAATCAACCTCGGCCTGTGGACTAGGGTCTGTCACAAGGATCAGAATTTTGGTCTGTTTGTGTGCTTTGGAGGACCCCAAACAACTACTAATGACAACCCTTAACGTCTGCAGCAAAACAAAAAAAAATCTCAGACCTTTAAGAGCTGATGTAGCAGCCTGAGGACAAAGACTGCTGTAGAAAATGACCAGCCCTAAATCTCTGCTACTCCACAGAAAATTTCCACACAAAACGAGTTGCTCCCAAAAAAAAAAATTTCCACTGCTCCTGCGGCTGCCTCAGAGATGGCCGAAATTTCCATGTGAAAAATGAAGAGTTGTGTGGGGTATTTATACTATTTTTTCCTCCATAATTTTAGGGCCGACATACATATTTAATTTATTTTTAATGGGGCCGACATAAAAATATTTTATTATTTTTTTAATAAAACTTTGATTGAGTCGACTTTGTATTTGACTGAGCCAACTTATAATTTTCGTTGGGTCGACTTCAAAAGTTAATATCTCATCAACCATGAGGAACCACGTGACGTGCCACCTACTATTGGAAAGGGAATGACGAGGGCTATCATCTTATGAGGGTCTTGCTTGCATTGACAAGATCCTTTACTCATATTTTCTTCAATTTGTGCAGGCCATCATGAAATGACTTGAATTCTTCTTGATGGCTTCTTCACGAACTTTTATGGTATTAAGAGCTTAATGCAGGGTCATGGCCATCCATCATATAAGTGGGTGCAAGATATGCACTTAGGACCATCTTCAAGAATTATCATCTCCTTATCATCTCCATCAAGGCTCATCATGCCATCTAACCATATCAATTGCCAGTAGTGGGTTCCATGACCTTTGCAAGGTCATCAGGGTCTTCATCAAGGGTTCCAAGACTTCATGGGCTTCTCCATTGTCTACCAAGGCTACAGGATCATCTTTAGGGTCTTCGGCATCATCAGCAGGGCTTCTTCAAGAGCTTAACAAAGTGGTGACATCAATGACATCAAGACCATGTTGGCATCAATGACAATTTCATCAACAGGATGCCTTAAAGGCTGGGACACCCAGTGACAAGGTCAGAGCCATCAAGATGCCTGACAGATTGGGCATGGTGTTGGTGGCTTGTACATGAGATTTTGAGCTTTCTACTTTTGAGGAAGCCTCCCAGCATTCAGTATGGAGAGATGCCATGATGGATGAGTACCATTCCATCATGAAGAATGATGTATGGGAGATTGTTCCGAGACTGAAGGGGAAGTTGGTGGTGACTTCTCGTTGGCTTTACAAGCTGAAGCATGCGGCAGATGGGAGTGTGGAGAAGTACAAATCCAGGTTTGTAGCCTGGGGGTTTTCACAGGTTGAGAGCATTGATTATGATGAGACTTGCGCCGGTTGCTCGGTATACGTCTATCAGGGCATTGATTTCCATTGCAGCGGAAATGGGTTGGAAGATCCATCGGATGGATGTGAAGACCACATTTCTCAATGGGATCATATTGGAGGAGATTTACATTGAGCAACCTCAGGGCTTTGAGATACATGACAGAGAGACATATGTATGCAGGTTGAAGAAGGCCCTTTATGGGTTGAAGCAAGCTCCAAGAGCTTGGTACTCCAGGATTGATTCTTACTTGCTGAGTATGGGGGTTCAGAAGAGTGAAGCAGATCCGAATCTCTACTTCATCATGGTTGGAGATGATTTGCTTATTCTTTTGCTATATGTTGATGACTTGTTTATCACATGGAGAGAGAGACCCATTGCAGCTTGCAAGAAGGATCTTGCAACAGAGTACGAAATGACTGATATTGGGCTGATGCATTATTTTTTGGGATTGGAGGTTTGGCAAGAGCCTGGACATATTTTCCTAGGGAAGGGAAAATATGCGGTTGATATTTTGAGGAGATTCAGGATGGAGGATTATAGGTCTATGTCGACACCTATGATCACCAACTGGAAGAAGCTTCATGCTTTTGAGGGAGAGTTGGTGGGTCCTACTTTATACCGTCAACTTATTGGTTCATTGATGTATCTGGTCAACACTCGACCAGATTTGTGTTTTGCAGTGAACACTCTTAGCCAGTTCATGGTTGAGTCTAAGAGTGTGCATTGGGTCGTTGCAAAACATGTGTTGCGCTACCTTTCAGGGACAATGGATTTTGGTTTGGACTACAGGAGGTTAGAGGGGATCATATTGGTTGGCTATACAGATTCAGATTGGGCAGGCAGTGTGGTATACCGGAAGAGCACTTCCGGATGTTGTTTTAGTTTGGGCTCAGCAACAATGTCGTGGTTCAGTCGGAAGCAAAAGTCCGTTGCATTGAGTACTGCAGAGGCTAAGTACATGGCAGCCAGTTTGGCCAACTGCGAGGCCTTGTGGCTTTGCAAGTTGCTGGTGAATTTATTTGGTCAAGAGCTTTGGCCTATGGTGATTCACTGTGACAATTAAAGTTGCATCCAACTCTTTGAGAATCCAGTCTTTGATGACCGGTCAAAGAACATAGAGATCAGATATCATTTCATCTGAGACTATGTTCAAAGAGGAGCAGTCACGCTTTAGTACATTTCCATTGATGAGCAGGTAGCAGACATACTGACAAAGTCTTGTGGGAGAGGCAAGTTTGTCTTCTTCAGAGACAAGTTGGGAGTGGTGCAGAACACCTTTCTCGGTAGGAGGGAGTGTTGGTTTTGTACCTAGGGAAGTGTTCCCCTAGTGACTTTTGCCTTAGTCACTTAGAGAGGGGACATAAAGTGACCCTTGCATTAAATGACTTAAGTAAAAGCATTTAATTTGACCTTAGAGCATTAAAGTCACTTTTTGATAAATTTAAGTGGGTGAGTGAAATTAATATTTTAGAAATAAAATATGAGCATTAAATTTCAGCGCTTGATCTAATCTAATCTCCATCATTAGATTAGATTCACCCTAGGGTTTTCTCAAAAAAGCATTGGAAAGGCATTTTGCCTCACTTTTGCAGATTGAAGTGAGAAGAGAGAGATGAGAGAGAGAAGAGACAAAGTTTCCATTTTTCTTGAGCAAGAGGAAAAATTTGCAGCACGCGAATCGAGGGAAAGGACAGTAGCAAAGAGGGCACAAAAATCAAGAAGACAGCAGCATTTATTGCTGGTTCGTACAGTACATTTTTGAGGCAGTGGGAACGTTTTTCGAGGCAGATTTTTGGGCACGATTTTCGAGAATTTTTTTTCTTGGGCACGGATTTTAAGGTCTACACTGTCAGTCCGTACAGCCCGTTAGTATAGTCCTTACAGCAGCACAGAAATCAAGGCAGAAAACAAAAGAAAAATATACGAGTTTGATTTTTTTCCTGTTTGGCACGGAAAATGAGGTAGAAATTTTCTCTTCTGGGTTGAGATAAGTTGGTCTGAAAATTTTTGAGTTTTGCTGTAAATTTCCCTATAATAAAATCTCCCTCTCTGACTGGTTTTCTCCTTGTGGGTTTTTCCATGGCCATTGGCCAAAAATCCTAGTGTTCTGTGTGATTAAATGGCGTGCTGATTTTTATTTACTGTCACTGAAAAAGATTAGTTACAGCAGTGTTTTAAGTCTGAAAATTTTTGTTTATTTCCAGCACTTTATTTTTCTGAGAATGACATAAACAGAGATATAATTTTTACTTAAAACCGGTGGCTGAAAACTAGTGAAAAATGTACATATTCCTTTCAGTGCATCAGTTTCTGTTAGCTACAGAATATTCACAAAAGCGGTCTCCTTGCTTCTTACATTATATTGAATCTCTGTTTATTGGAATTTACCACACAGAAAATGTGTTTAGTTTCTGACGTCTTGAATGCTACAGACCTGCGCTACAATCTGATCCAAGTCTGACTCATTTTCTTGGATCGACTATATACTTGTCATTAAAGACCTTTATCACAATGAAAAGAGGCGCAAACCACCCATACTGTGTCCTATTATTGGACTTCCATTCACAAAGAGTCAAAATGCTGATCCACAAATCAAAGATACATTACTACAGAATATAGGAAGGCAGTCTCACATATAATGAAGGTCTAAACACTCTGATTTAAGTAACAAACTTTATATACAAATCCCTGTAACCACATAAATTCCTTCTATACCTCTCTCTGGCTTGGCTTCACAGATTTTTTCTGGGCATTGCTCAGCCCTTGGCCACTCGAAAAAACTACTATGTCTCGTAGGAGTACAACTACAATATAAAGAAGGATTAAAACTACTAATTAGTTCAGATCCTAATTATTTTCCATCAGATCTACGACTACCCCTAAGATCTTTCTAAATTTCTTTCAACCCTCGATACACCTAAGATCTTTCTAAATCTCTTTCAACCCTCGATATCTGCTTAGGAAGGCAGATTTGATTATATACTTGGCATTTTATTAAACACTCACTTATCTTAAAATCCTTCTAAATTCTAATTGCAAATTTAGGAATGTCATTAAGGGAACCCACTCCCTGTACTATGCATGCTTGTCCTGCAACCCATCAATCTACATGCTGTTAGTTTCTTACCCTGTATTGGTGTAGGCTTGTCTCCATGCATTTTTCTAAATTTATATTATGCATGGATTTAATAAGGCCGCCATTAAAATGATGGAAAGCAATTAATAATTTTACTCTTAATATATGTACTGAGTCACCTTTATATTGTTATCATTTCAGCGAACTTAACAAGTTAGTGCAGCTGCATCAAGTTATAAATTAGTACTTGTTTCCAATGAAAAGTCAGGGTGTATGTTTGAAGTTTTTGTTATTGCACTAATGAACAAATATATGTCTAGGTCTTGGATGATATTCGTGGGACTATAAGAAAGCAAGTAGATGATGCAGGACCGTCAAGAGTTGTGGAGCATGCAGCTGAGGATTTATGTATAGATCCCATTGTTGCACCTACTCTAAATTAGGTACAGAAAAGCCCACTTACTGTACTGCTCAACTCACAGGTATGCAAAGATTGATTGTGTATATGTTCACACAGATGTAGTAAATATAGTCTTTTGTATTTGAAACCAATTAAATGCTTTTGATAAATATATACTAACATGTTAGCATTTTGTTGCTTGATTGCAGTGGAAGGACCAGCAGCATTGTTGAGACTGCAACATCACAAGAAGCACCAGGATTGCCTTGCTGACTAGTCCACACATGCTATTGCAGTAGATTTCCTTGCTGACTACTCCAGACATGCTATTGCAGACAGTAGTAGATTACATATTAGGAGCCTAGATATTATATCACATGGGTTACATGTGTATTTTATACTCATTCGGACCTTTGTATTGCTCTAAATTTCTATATTTTATTCTGACAGTTATTATTTCCTGTATACTTTTTCATATATATTTTATCTTTCTGGACTTTGTGGGTCTTAACTTCTGCACTATTAATCGACACAATATGCAGTTTCTTTATCTAATTTTCTATTTTTGTGGAATTGTCTGGACATGGGTGCTTCCTATCACTTCTCTTAATTTTAATTGTTGCTTGGATAGCGTAGGTTGGGCTGCTTCTTCTTATTCAGTGTTGTATCTGTCTGTGAATTATACCAAATCATATATGTTTTGTAGGTTAATATTTTGGAGCAAAATACTAATAAACTTTGAAAGAAGGCATGTAGGATGTAAATTTTAACATTTGTTGCCAAAACCAGTAACACCTGCTGTGTAGCCAAATACTTCGGCCACAAGAAAAATCTGCCTTGCAGACAACAAACTTACAAAGTCTTGGATCCTTCTACCTATACAGATTGTGCATTGCATCCTTCTTCTTGATATGCATGGCACATGCATTGATTTTCTTGTTGTTTTATAAGTTAGTAGATTTTCTTGTTCTTTTACAAGTTACTGTCATAAATTTCATAGTATTATATTTTGATTGAAAGGAGCTCCAAATTATTGATTCTCAGACTGTCATAAGTTTGTAACAATATTATGGTGGCCATGGCTGTTTTTTCTTCCTACTACTCAGGTCTTTTGGTGGGTAAGAGGATTTTCTTCAAGATCCCAAATTGTATCTAAAGTTTTGCCAACCCTATTTGTGCCATGGATGTTCAGTTTTTCTGGGGTTGATGTACATATTATGGGCTAATGGCAGCTCAAACACGCTCCCCTGTATTTGTGTGTTCTTGCCTCTACTAATTTTTGTTAGCAAGTCTGTCATTCTTTGACAAGTCGGTAGATATTGTGTGGGTATGTGGCTGAGGACTCTATGGTCTACTGATATAAATTTATTTCCTTAAGATTCATGGCATTAATTATTGATTGACAGGATCTTGAAATTTATGATTCTCTGATTCTCAGAAGCTTGTGACTATATTATGGTGGCAATGACTATTTTTTCTTCTTGCTATGCTTTTTTAATGGGTAACATGATTTTTGGCAAGGTCCATATCTGAATTTTACTATCCCTGATTGTGCCATGGATGATCATTTTTTCTTGGTTTGATGCATGTGTTGTGGACTAATGGCAACTTAACATTGCTCCCCTATATTTTTGTACTTGTCTTCACTAATTTTTGTCCAGTGAACTTTGAGAGGTGTTGTCCTACTTTTCTGCATATCTGCAGGGGGGGAGATATATTTGTATTCAATATATGTTGATCCACTTTGAAAACTACGATATGTTGATGATGTAGATCAGTGGGAGTTAAGGTAGCTAAATTGGTTTTTTGAGACTAATATTGAATTGAATGTACTTTTTAAAGTCAAGATTGAGATCAATTAACTTGTAGAACTTTATTTCAAAGTTTATGCTCATTAAACTTCTTTGAATGTTAGATTAAATGGTGAAATCAATACAGGACCTGGTCTTGAATTTTAGATGTCTTTTGGATTTTCAAGGGCTGGATGTTTTCTTTCTCTCAATAGATACATCATGTATGGTGATTTAGTTTCTAATTCCTTGCAGAAGTGTTGTATAGTATTTTTGACTTGCGTAGCTGCATAAAAATGAAACAAAAGTTGGTAGCTACATCTTTAGCTTAGAAATGCATAAGAGTGGCATCTACGCATGTGGTACTTGCTTAAACTGTAGCAGTTACATTAACCACAAACAGCTACGCAGCTTGCACTTGGTAAGCTGGATGTGTTCTTTCTTTCAATAGATACATCGTGTATGGTGATTTAGTTTCTGATTCCTTGCAGAAGTGTTGTATAGTCTTTTTGACTTTGCGTAACTGCATACAAATGAAACAAAAGTTGGCATCTACTTATCTGGCTAAGAAATGCATGACAGTGGCACTTGCTTAAACTGTAGCAGTCACAAGCAGCTATGCAGCTTGCACTTTGTAAGCATGCATTTATGTAAAATTTCAATTATATTTTTGTAGGAGAATTGTTGCAGGAAGAGAACTCCCTTTTTAGCAAACCCAGTGACTACTATACACTTCTGCCATTACAAGGATTCAAGCTCAGCTTGGGGGGATTGCTAATGCTCAGTAAAAATGCTCTGAACATTAGATGGCATGACTAGGAAGCCTTTTTGTTTTCATTCTTGTTGTCGTTGATTTGCTTTATGGTGTTTCTTAGCAACCCTAAATCAGTTTTATTTTTCTGCTAATGTTCTTGTAGTCAGTTTGGTTTAATTGGGAAAACAATTGCATCAAATGATATTGCGCTCTAAATGCAGGAAAGATGGATACATGGAGTAGACATGTTCATACTGTGACATTCACATATACCAATCAAACTATTTGACAATGTGCATAATTAAATGTGTGAATGTCGAGGATTTGCTCATTTATAGTATTGTGCTCAGTTGATCTCCTAGTGAGTTGCATCAACAAATCATAGGAGATTATTTACATGTTCTTTGTATGAATTTCCCGAGTGTATTTCATCATCCACCAATTCTGGTACTCCTTGCATCATGGTAGATGTTGACAACCAAAAAATCCCGTGTTTAGCTTTTGATGGTAAGTAACTTGAATCATTTCGCTGTTACAACAGGCAACACTTATTGCATAAATTTAAGTTTTGAAGTGATTGCATAGAGTATAAAATGGCATTTGGGTAAGAATTTGAACAGAACAAGAATTTTGCAACACATGTACAATTATTAGGATATTGAGGATGTGATTAGAGGGAGAACTACATAAATTGCTTTGTGCCCATGTCTAGCATGTGTATTGCTCATGTAAGGATGCTCTATGATTCAACAATTTGAATCATTCTGCATTACATGATTGATAAGGCAAAACAACTAGTGGTTAGACACCCTATCTTCAAGGATCATCACATGTCAAATGGTAGGCAAGTGATGTATGGGGAAACAAAGATGGCAAAGATTGGCAAGTGATATACACCACCTCTATAATTATTAGGAGACTAAGTGTTACATGCCATCCCCTCTACATTAGCATATAAGGGAGGAACGTGACTTCACTACTCGCTTAGATACCACACTGTCCATATACCCACTTGACTGATATGTGTAATAATTTCAAATTTATTATTTCTTTCTTAAACACAGTCATGGGTCATGTTCATCCTTTAACATTCATGCTTAAGCATAAACACCACTGTAACAGTCGTTCCGCAGCGGACAAATCCACTCTGCAACCAAAAAAGTCGTTTCCACATTGAAACTGATTTTTCTGACTTCCAACTTCAGACTTCGAGTAGCAGAAATACTGAAATGCGGTATGCTCACTTGTTACGTTTCCGCTTTTCGATTTTCAACCTTCCGACTTTCGACTTCCTACTTCAGGTAACGGAAATCCTAAAATGCGGTATGCTCACTAGTCACCTTTTCGCTTTTTGACTTTTGATTTTCGACTTTAGGTAGTGGAAATCCTGAAATGCGGTATGCTCACTTGTCACTTTTCTGCTTTTCAACTTTCGGCTTCAGGCTTCGGACTTCGGAAATCCAAGCCACGATACCCTTACTTGTTCACTTTTCGCTTTTCGACTTCTGACTTTTTGCTTTCCCTAGGTCGACTTCGGGATGCGAAAATCCATGAAATGACTACTTTATCTTTCGGTTTCCCACTTTTCGACTTTCGACTTTCCGCTTTCTTCGGGATGATACGAGGGTGCGGAAAATCGACTTTTTGTCTTAACCTTTTTTCTACTTTGTCGATTTTTGCATTCCTTAGCGGGCTCAGGGGGTCAAAATCCAACTTTTGCCTTATCTTTTTCCCATTTTTCCCTCCTTTCGACTTTCGACTTCTGCCTTCCGCAGGTGGATTATGAAGGGCAGAAAAACACATTTTTTCTTAAGAAAGCCACATTTCTGACTCTAGCCAGGTATTTAACCTCCATGATCATAAGCAAAATGTAGTGGGAAAACACAAGGCATATATAGATGCAAAATACAGAGACATTTAACAACAGTAAATTCTATTTAAATCTTTAACAAACATTCAACATAGTGAATACATTCATAAGAAAATACATTGCAGAAATAATACAACAGAGAATACTTATCTTGAAGATGAAGTTGTCCCGCAATTAGCTATGTCGCTGCAACGTTCCACCCAACCATAGGCCAGTTGTGTTCATTAATCTCTCAACACAACTACCACCCCCGAGATGGGCATGATTTTCACAAGAAACTAGGGAACACTAGGCTCACACAAAGCCATAACATATCAAACACAGTCAAACCAACCTACAGTTGGGTTTATTAGAAATTCCATCCAAGCAATGCACAATTGTGTTTATCAGGCCGCAGGAAAACAAGCCGTTACACTACTGGGTTTATCAGACTACTCATCCAAGCCAACTAACAGTTGAGTTTATCAGACTGTAAGCAGTCAAGCCAACATTCACATTAAGGACCAACTAAGCCAACTAATAGATGGGTTTATCAGGCTACTCAGTCAAGCCATCTCATTGCTGGGTTTATCGGGCTACTCAACCAAGCCAACTAACAGTTGGGTTTATCAGGCTATCAAACCAAGGATCACACATGGCTAAATGCACATCAAGAGACTACCAAGCCAACACATCGTTGGGTTTATCAGGTTGCTTATCCAAGCCAATATATGATCGGGTTTATTAGGTTTCCCAACCAAGCCAATATACTGTTGGGTTTATCAGGTTGTCAACCAAGACAATCTACGTTTGTGTTTATCACACTGCCAAGACAGTGGAAAGGTAGAATGACTAAGCTAGTGGCTCATTCACAAAGCTAGGTGTTTATGTGTTTGTAACTTTGGAAGATATTCTGATGTATATTATCATTGTATGTTGTTGTATCCCCATTGGGGATGTGTGTTACCTCTTTACAGGATTTCTAAATTGTGTCTAGACCTTGAGGTACAACCTCTGTTGTAAGTTGGGGCAATATTCCCCAGTGTAACATCATGTAATATGTAATTGTGGTCTCTCTAGGAGAAGTGGGCCCCATGTGAGATGACATGTAGGCTCAAGTTGTATATTTGGTCAGTGACTTGAAAGGGTATAAATAGGGAGGCACTCTCCCTCATTTATACACATCCCATACACTCTAAGGCGCATGAGAGAGAAACAGACAAAAGAGGAGAGAAAGATAGCTGCTGAACATTTTTTATTATTGCTTTTGATCATCTTACTATTTTGAAGAAGTTTGCAGGGTTTTCTCCTTTATGGTTTCCTCGATGAAAATTTGTGTCTCGTGTATATTTTATATCTTATGCATTTTGTTGTACATATTATTTTTTCAGATAAAGATCCTAGATAATCTAATCGGATCTTAAGAAAATCTAACATGGTATCAGATCCTTTCTGAAAGAAGGCACTATGCAGTTGCAGGAACCAGGGCTTCCTAATTGAAAGTGTTCTCTCCACAGATCATCAAACAAGGAGGGATAGGCTAACTTGCCTCACTAGGGCGCATCTATTGGTGGTATCAGTTTCTTAATTAGAGAAATTTCACTGTATAGCTGAAATACAACTGTAATTACAGCTAATGGAAATTAGGGTTTCATGCTTGAAAACCCTGGAAGACATAATTTAGTAATCATAGCACTTCCGGCATAATGTGAGATTGGAGAAGGCTCATAAGCTGAAACTTTTACAACCAAAAAGAAATTTATGTTGTACACCGTGTAAAAATTTTAGTTTTAGATTCGCTTTACTTTAGGAGATATGGTTCCTCCAAATCAAGGTTCTAGCCTTCTCCAGAATACAGTCATAAACATGTGACTTAAGCGAGATTTTCTATATCTCGGGCCAGGAAGGCCCAACCAAAATTTCGCAAAAAGTTGCAGGTAGGGCACGAACTGTAGTTTTTGTGGTACATTTTTCAGACCCAGAATGTGAAACAGTGACACGTGGCAGTCGGTACAAGTTCGCTATGTTGAACAATCCCCAAAACAATCACCTAGGGAAAATATGAATAAATCTCACTTGGAGAATCCATTTCTGCTCTAACCTATGGGGTTGGAAAGAAGACTTATTAGGATATCACAGTGAGAAGTTTAAGACTTTAAGGATCTGAAACGTCGGAGATACAACATAATCAATATCAGTGATTTCTGCAGAAGAAATTGGAAAACTAGGGCTTCCTGTTATGGGAGCTTTCCTCAACTGTTTTTAGAAAATGAGTACATTGGACAGCGCACGTTGAAGAGGCCCATCTTTTTATCCAATCAGAAGTTTGAAATTCTAAGTGTTGAAAAGTAGGGTTTCTTTAACAAACCCTAGATTAGCCTGCTCTGGAACCAGGATAGACACCTCAAATTAGTAAGATCAATTTTTTTCAATTTACATCTAAGGTTCTCATTTCAAAATGACGAATCACACCCAGCTTGATGACAAGCTTGGTGAAGTTGACAACTTTCGAGTATGGAAGTATAGGATCTCCGTGATCCTTGAAGAAATTGACTTGGATCAGTTTTTCAGTAAGGAAGTTCTAAGAATCAGAGGGAGATGAGGCTAAGGCTAGAGCCAAGAGAATCATTGCAGATTCTATTAAAAATCATCTCATTCCTCATGTGTTATCCTTGAAGAAACCAAAAGGAAGTGTCGATGCTATGACGAAGCAATAAAAAAAGAATAAGAGTTTGCTATAATCAACTTGAATGGCCTCCCAAGATCACGGGATTCATTCATTCAAGGAATGTGTGCAAGAAGGAATTAATTACCTTCAACACTCTGGGAAGAGTGCCCACAAGAAGTTCGACCCATAATAAGAGAAGAGAATATGGGAGCAACTGAAGATCAAGCTTTCACGATTCAGAGAATATGCCTCAAGTGATAAGGAATATGAAAAACTCAATTCTCGAAGAACCTCTTGGTCATCTTAGCATTTGGATAAGAAATGATGTTGTTATGAATAAAGAAGATGATGAAGATGATGAAGCTGAAGGCTCAAGGAGTCTACCCACGAAACAAATAAAGATAAGTATTCAATTGTCATTTCACGATATTGTTTGGTTATACATTTGTTTATATTCAGTTGATGTTTGAGTATTTTTCATTTATACTATTAAATTGCACATAATGTGTAAGAAGTCAATGATAGTGTACAACCTTCCATTACTTATCTAGATTGAAACCTCTTTGTTGGCATATTAGGAGTAGTACACACTCATAGTAACATTATGGCAGAACGTGTCTAGAAGTTATTGTATGTATACATGATATGGATGAATGTTGTATAGCATTGGCTAAAATAGTCACATGGCTATATGACATATATTTGTCATTATTAATACGTTTTGGAAATTATGATATATTTCTAATCATGCAACTGAACTTGACTTGTAGATCATTCCAAAGAACAAGTAACGATAGTTTAGAAGAGGAACCTGAATATTCTTGAGTCAAAGACACCATAGCGAAAGAAAGAGCTTCAGAAGAATATAAAGAGAATGATAGATGAATAATAATATGATGAGACTTCCAAAGAAAGCAAGAGGCCTTAGACACACTCTACTTATGTGACACTGTTGAGCGACATCATTGATGCAAAGCCTTCCAGCTATGAAGAAGTAGACAATAAGAAAGGGAAGTATACTATCATCAAAAAATACCGGTTCAACAATAATGATGTCTAGGATGCGGTGTTGAGACCTGAAGGGAAGTCCGTAGTGTCTTCCATATGGATCCACAAGATCCAACATGTAGTAGATGGCAACATTGTGGGATCCAAGACAAGATTTGTAGCACGAGGCTTCTCACAAAAAGAAGGCATAGACTAGGAAGAGACATTTGCGCCAATGACAAGTCCAGTATACGTAGAACAACCACTGGGAGATGAGACACATGACATGCAGACTTATGTGTACAAATTAAAGAAGGCCTTGTACGAACTCAAAAGGCACCCATGGGATAGAACATATAGTTACATAAGGAGCTTGAAGATCACCTAGAGTGATGAGATCTTAACCTTTGCTACAACATTGAAGATGAAAGCCTATAGAGGATGACAAGCTCACAGATGGGTGTGAGAAGAACTTTTCAACAAAGTTCAAGATAGAGGATCATGGTGTCCAATGACCCTAGATGGATACTTGGAATATTAATAGCAGAGGGAGCTACTTGTGATTCCATTATAGAATGTTTCAATACACAATACGAAAGGACGAGGGAGAATGATGCTTCACTTCAGAGGTAGTGACTATAGAAAACCCTGAGGTTTGACATGGTACGACATGATGGACAACTTACTGATGGCTCTAGGCTTTACTAAGAGTAAAGCGGATTCCAACCTTTACTTCAAGGTTGAAGGCAGAAGACCAGTGATGCTCCTGTTATATGTCGATGACCTGTTCCTCACAGGAAAAGAGGAACTCATTAAAGATGCAAGAAAGAGACTTGCTTCCGAGTTCGAGATGAAGGACTTGGGTATGATGCATTACTTTCCAGGCATGGAGGTGTGGCAGAGTGCAGATGGAATCTCCTTTGGACAAGGGAAGTTTGTAGTGGGGATCCTGAAGAGGTTCGGGATGATGGACTGCAAGGCCATGGCCACACTTATGGTATCGAACTTGAAGCTATTAAGTGATGCTTTATCAGAGACAGTTGATGCCACGATGTATCATTAGATGATTTTTTCATTGATGTGCTTGACGAATACAAGAACAGACACATGCTTTGCTGTAAACGACCTGAGCTAGTTCCTGATGGATCTGCGACATGCTCACCTGGTTAACTTGCATGGTTATGTTGATTTGGATTGGTAGCACCACTGAGAAGAAGAGCACCTTAGGTTACTTCTTCAGTCTGAGATCCAGTATGGGCTACTTGTTTGGCAAGATGCAGTGCTGCATGGCATTGAGTACAGCTGAGGCAAAATTTGTTGCCACTTTCTCGGCTATTTGTGAGGTAGTATGTTTCTTTTGGAAGCTACTATTTGATTTGATTGATATGACTTGCATTTTTGTATGATGCAGTGAGGAGCAGTGAAGCTCTAGTATGTGATCTAGATCGAGATCTCTCGAAAGAGGGATTGATGAGTTCTAGCATAGTCGGTGAGACAGGTTGTATGAGCATAAAAGCCCGGCGAAGCTCGTAGGTTGATCAAACGTAATCAGTCATGTAGGATGTCCTTAGATGTAATCAGTCCCAGTGAAGCTCGGAGGTTATCCTTGGACGTAATCAATCCTAATGTGATTGTATGCTAGAAATGGCTAGTGTGAAGTTTGAATAATTCAAAGAGAAGCTTGGTGTACTTCAGATTGAGGTTCCTTATGAGGGGAAGTGATGAGTCTAGAAGACACAGATACACATAAGCCTTTCTGACATGGTGGCAGGTTGGGCCTCCCATGGTTGTTGATGTAAGTGTCGAGAGCCTTTTTGACATGCTGACAGGCTGGGCCTCCCATGGTCGTTGATGTAAGTGCTATGTGCATATGGGTTGTGCTCCATGTGACAATGAGATGATCTGAAGATGATGAAGTAATAGTAGGGTACACAGGTGTTGCAAGGCATGTAATCAGTCATGGGATGCTCCTTCAGGTTTTGCAATGGCATATAATCAATCTTGGGAGATCCTGCAGGTTTTGCGAGAGGCATATAATAAGTCCTTAGATGTACCTACTTGATGGCTTGCTCACAGAGATGATGAAGACCTTGCAGAGGGCTAGGCCTACATCACATCATGAAAAAGAGCTGGCACTGTAGATGAAGATCTGACAAAGGACTAGGCCTACATCCAACATGAAAAAGGGCTGACGTTGCAGATGAAGACTTGGCAGAGGACTAGGCCTACATCCAACATAAAAAATGGTTGGCACTGTAGATGAAAACCTGGCCTAGTCCTACATCCAACATGAATATGGGCTAGCACTGGAGATGAAAACCTGGCAAAGGACTAGGCCTACATCCAACATGAATAAGGGCTAGCACTGTAGATGAAAACCTGTCAAAGGACAGAGGACTAGGGCTACATCCAACATGAATAAGGGCTAGCACTGTAGATGAAAACCTGGCAAAGGCCTACATCCAACATGAAAAAGGGCTAGCACTGTAGATGAATACCTGGCAGAGGAATAGGCCTACATCCAACATGAAAAAGGGCTGGCACTGTAGATGAAGACCTGGCAGAGGACTAGGCCTACATCCAACATGAAAATGGGCTGGCACTGTAGAAACTTCTGATGACAGATAGTATGGGACGATGATCAAATTATAAGAAGATGATGGCAGCAGCTATGATGATGGCTCTATGACTCTGTGATGATGATGATGCGATGAAGACCTGACCAGATGTGTTGATGATTGTGTAGAGAGAGAATACCTTCCTAGTTAAGAGGGAGTGTTGATGTATTTGTAACTTCAGAAGATATTCTGATGTATATTATCATTGTATGTTGTTGTACACCTATAGGGGATGTGTGTTACTCCTTTACGGGATGCCTAAATTGTGTTTAGACCTTGAGGTACAACCTCCGTTGTAAGTCAAGGAAATAGTTTCGAGTGTAACATCATGTAATATGTAATTATGGTCTCTCTAGGAGAAGTGGGCCCCATGTGAGATGACATGTAGGCCCGAGTCTTATATTTGGTCAGTGACTTGAAAGGGTATATATAGGGAGGTGCTGTCCCTCATTTATACACATCTCACACACTCTCTAAGGTGCATGAGAGAGAGAGAGACAGTCAAACGAGGAGAGAAATATAACCGCTGAACATTTCTTATTACTGCTTTTGATAATCTTACTATTCTGAAGAAGTTTGCGGGGTTTTCTCATTTATGGTTTCCCCGATGAAAATCTGTGTCTTGTGTATCTTTAATATCTTATGCATTTTGTTGTACTTGTTATTCTTTCAGATAAAGATCTTAGATAATATAATCAGATCTTAAGAAAATCTAAATCTAGGGACACCTCCACAAGATTTATTTGGCTTGGCATCCACAATACCTACACACCCAACATAAGGAAGTATCCCCTTCTCTGCTACACAGTCCCTCAGGCTATACCTTCTCTTCCAGTGCTCTTCAGGATGTGCATAAAGACTCACTAGGCACTCTTATATTTTTGTGAGGTTCCTCTCTTCATTATGTTTATCAAGCCAATTTATCATCTCTTCCACTCCTAAGTCTTGCATACAATTCAGACCCAAAACATGGTATACATAACAACAATCCATAAGGATACATAGCAACATAGGACTCCACTCTGTAACACAGACAACCAGGGTTCCATACCACTCACTCTGTAACACAAGAGAAACAAGGTTTCACTTGTACACAAGAAACGAGGGTTCCATACCACTCTAAGACACACAAAAAACTGCAGAAACACGTTGTAATACTCTTCTAGCTCTTGTTGCGTGAGGAGGAAGAATTATGCGTGAATCCCAAATAATCGAATCCTGTGTGAATGAGGATAACTATGTTGAACAAATTCTTTCGCGACTTAGGATAGTGAATAATGAATCCCCCCCCGCGGAATGGAATGGAAGAAAATGACAAAAACATTCTCGGCGACCCAAGAATGACAGACTGGGCACACATTCACGTGATTACTTGCTTCAGAAGCAAGAATGCAGCTTCCCCCAGGCTGCAGGTTTGCTCAGACTGCAGGATGGCTAAATCATGAAACCGATTGCCATGCCTCGCTCTACCCAAGGCATTAAGTACCTCAACCACTCTTCTGGAAGAATTGAATGATTGAGTACAGAGGACGAAAAGGGTAGATGAGAGATTATGATTTCTCTCATCGACATCTGGTCTCACCCTATTGGCTTAAGGGTTTGGACAAATCCTTCTCTATTCTTTGTGAAATCATGCCCCCATCTCTTTCGTTGCAGTACATAGTTAATTGTGGTATTTTATTAAATTGCATATTTACATGATATCTCAAAATTTATTGTGCCTGACCAACACAAGAACCATCGGCATCAACCTTGATCGCCGATACATAAAACACCAAATCAATGACAGGGCCTTGGCCTTGAGCTCGTTGCTGTGATTTAAATACATTATATACATCATGTACAATTTTAATACCATGGGGTCTCATGTACAATTTTAATACCATGGGGTCAAAACTAGGGTATTACATTCCCCTCACCCTTACATTAGCACTGTCCTCAGTGCTCTGCAAAATTGAACAAAAATGGATGTGTCAATCGCATGGAATCCTCTAGCTCCCATGTAGCCTCAGCAGGAACATATTGCTTCCACAACACCTTTACCTGTTCAACGGCTCGATTCCAGAGCATTGTGACCTTCTTGTCGAGGATGTGCAATGGCTCAGTTTGGAACTCTCCCTCGGGTTCCACCTGAATCACATCCCAATTCATCACATGGTTAGGGTCATGTACATATTTCTTAAGCAAAGAAACATGAAAAACATTATGAGCTCTAGGGCTCACAGGCAATGCAAGTCTATATGCAACTAACCCTATTCTTTCAAGCACTTCAAAAGGCCCACAATATCTAGGTGACATCTTGGCACAACTTCCAAGCTTCAAGGAACCTTTGGCTTCACTCTAAAGTAAACATGATCCCCATTATTGAAATCTCTATGCACTCTATGCTTGTCTGCATATATTTTCTGTCTATCTTGGGATGCTTTCAAGTTCTGTATGATCTTTGCAACCTCTTGCTCCATTTCCTTGAGCAATTCTGGACCAAGCATAATCATATTCATTGGATTATCCCAAGTCACTGGTGTCCTACACCTTCTTCCATACAGATCTTCGTATGGAATCATTCCCAATGATGCTTGTTGTCCATTATTATAGGAAAACTCTACCAAGTGTAAATAACCCTCCCACCTGGATG
>LPNX010372064.1:0-13365 GCA_001517045.1 Pseudotsuga menziesii | reverse complement strand
TATGGTTAAAGTTAACATTTTAAGGAGGCAGATCGACGCGAATCACTCCTCATATTGTTGCGCAGAATTCAAGGTGGTTTGCATGGGGTTTGTTATGGTTAAATTCTGCCATTAAATGATGCAGTGAATACTTAACCACTTCGCTAGATTATTCCAGGTTCAGAGTTTAATCATCTAGAAAGAAGACGTGGCCAACAATCCATTAAAGAAGAGATAGTTTTATGAAACTACTGCGAGCATTGAAAGCACAGATTTGCAAAAGAAATACGAATTGCTAAATAGGGGGCTTTTTGACCTCTGTTTTCCGATGGTTTTTATCAGTTTTTTGTTACGAATTTTTAAGGAATTACAAATTACAAATTTTATAGATTCAATGGTGGCTGGTTTCAAGGTTAAACACTGAAAACCACGGATACTTCCCATTCCGTGGGTACTTTCGAGCAGTTGGTTCAGGAGTAAACGCAGTCGATGAAATGATGTTGTGTTCATCATCCACCTCCTCTCTGCCTAGAACCATTACCATCTTACATTCGCATGCCATCACAGTCTCACGCCGAGCACTCTTCGGCTCTTTTAGCTCGAACCCGAGGCTTCAGGATGCCAAAACCACAAACAATACAGCCACAGTTCCGAAACGGAGACCAGTTGGAGTCAGAGGTTCGGACCCTGTCACATCCATATGCTCCATGTTCAAGTCGAGGAGTACTTGGGACCCGGCCTTGGAATCCACTCTCGAGTCCATCTGTAGCAGCCGGGGCCTAACTCCTCTGTAGGTCATGAACGTTATCATCTGCTTAGAAAACCCCGAATTAGGGTTTAATTTTTTCAAATTCACCAAAACCCAGCTGGGCATTAAGCACCTGGCCAACACATACAACATTATCATTGTAGCACTAGGCTGCGCTGGGCAGTTCGAGGATGCGAAGCGGACAATAGAGGACATGCAAAACAACGGCCATTTCCTTACGGAGTCGATTCTTATTACGCTGGTTACATGCCAGGAACGCGCTGGTAAGGTCGATGAAGCTATTGAACTCTTCAACCAGGCCGAGTATTACAATTGCAAGCCTACCATATTTTCATATAATAGATTTGTGAGCTTGTTGATTGAAAAAAACGGCATTCAGACAGCCTTGGGTTTCTTCAGAGACTATTTGTGCAGAAACATATGCCCTGATTTGTATACATTAAATATTCTAATCAAGGGGCTTTCCAGGGCCGGGCATACTGACGAGGGTTTTAAGTTATTAGAAGTGATGGGGAATTATGGGTTTAGCCCCGATAGTGTTACATTCAATACCCTTATCAATGGGCTTTGTAGGGTAGGCAAGGTTAAAGATGGCTATAGGGTTTTAAGCGAAATGCAGTCTGGTGGAAAGCGCAGACCCGATGTGGTTTCATATACATCAATTATTTTGGGTTATTGTAGATTAGGGATGCTAGATGAGGCTGTTAGGGTTTTGAACAAAATGTTTGTGTCTGGCGAGAGTCCCAATTTGGTGACTTATAACATTCTCATTGACGGTTTTTGCAAAGCTGGCAATATGGAGGAGGCGTATTCATTGTTCAGGAAAACTGTTGATCGTGATGTCGTCACGTATACCACTATGGTTGATGGTTACTGTAAGGATGGACAGGTCGATGAATCAATCAAGCTTTTCCATGAGATGACTGTCAGGGGTTTGGTTCCAAATGTATATACTTATGCGGTTATGATTAATGGCCTTTGCAAAGAAAATAGATTGAGCGAGGCTTGTGATATTTTGCGACAGATGCGGGAGAGTGGCGTTATTGGTAGGGCTTTTATATATAATCCCATGATTGATGGGTTTTGCAAGGCAGGGAATGTAGATGGAGCAAATAAGGTTGTGGAAGAAATGCAAGACACTAGCTGTCGTGCGAATAGATTTACATATACTATTATGATAGTTGGCCATTGTATGAAAGGGCGGATGAGCAAAGCTATTAACCTTTTTCATGAAATGTTGCGAGTCGGCTGTTATCCAGATAGTGTGTCTGTTCAAGCTTTGGTATTTTGTCTTATAAAGGCAGCCATGCCTAATGAGGCTATGAGTGTACTTTTGACCGTATTGGAAAAAGGTTGCACTTCAGACTTGTTATCTTGCAGGTCAATCACTAATGAAATTTTCAAGTTAGCGAAGGAGAGTGATGCAGCTAAATTAATTAAAGATTTGTGGGATAAAAATGGTGCCTCTCTTGCCAGTAGCCAAGTTGACACTGAAGTTTGGAGGCGAATAAAAGATGATTCAGACAACTAGGTGGCTGCATCTCGTTGGAGGTCATCAAGTAACCGGGATGCAGGGGACTCATTATTTGTGTAACTGTTAGGAGTCAGGACAAGTATCTTACGCACCTGATTCAGACACCTTACAAAGTTACAAGTAATAGTCCCTTGAAAAGTCCTTGGGGTATTTTTTGGTTAGTAAATCATTTAATCCTTTGACTATCTGGTGACTATATACAGCCAAAGAAATGGAGATTGAGGATTTTGTTGGTGTCTGCTAAAGTCGAATCTGAAAAATTCTTGGAACCTAAACAAGAATATGAACATGTGCAAACAGTTCTGTATAATAGTTTTATAAACCAATTTTTTCATTTGTTCACTAATTCAAAAATATCCAGTGGTATAACTACGATCTACCGTTTACATTCTAGTCTCTGACTCTATACTTTAGCCCCTTTTTAATGTTTTTTTGTTGAAGAGCTTCACCTTGGTTTGAGATGCATTATGCACTTTCCTGTCTCGTTTTCTTTCTTTCTTATTGTTTTCTTTTTTTTTTATTTCTGGTTGCTAAATCTACAGAGAGAGATACTAGACTTGAGGTTTTCTTCAAAGACGGAAATGTTGTTTACCTAGTTGTATTTATTTAAAATTAATTGGAAATGTTGTTTACCTAGTTGTATAACACTTTTTTCTTGCTGTTTCTGATGAACAATGCAGTGCCCAAACTGTGGAAATGAGTTTCAAGTTTTTGAGTAAGTTGTCCTTCTACTGACTTAGATTATTTTTCTTTCATTTTTTTTGTTGTTAGATTTATGAGTTCCATTGACACAATTTCAAGCATTTGGAATCATTGGATTCTAAAGAATTTGGCACCATTAGAAAGGGGGCATGGCCGCAGAGAAGCCACATTACTCACAGGTACCTCTCATATACTTTATAATTATGTTTCTTCTTTGCAATATGTGTGTGCTATTTATAGTTTTTTCCCTATGGATCTCATTCTCAGGTTTCTTAGCATCATATTTTACTCTTTTATGATCTATGAAAATAGCCTTCTCTTGCTTTAAATCCAATCTAATGTATGCACATTTTAGAAATTGAACCCTGAATGTCAATTTGGTTCTACCCTTCAACCTAATCACAAATGTCACCTCAGCCCCCTATATCCACCATGTCTTATATGAGGTAGTCAACTATGTTGGAAATAGAGGAGAGTAAATCTTATACAAATGTGTTAAAATAGATAAAGAGATGATGGTTTATTGTTTAGGGAAGAAGAATAAGTATGGAGGAGGAAGATTTTATAAAAGAATTTGGGAACCATGGAAGGAATTTGCTTCAGAATAAATAGTAGCCATTAATGTATGAATAAAAGAATTGGATCTCCAAATAAGACGAGCAGACATCCATACGTTTTATCATTTATTCATGAGTACATTATCCTGTTGACAAAATTAAAATAAGGGTAAAATATCAGGTGGGCACGATGCATGCATTGATTTTCATGATCGTGATGATTTTCAGGCTATTGTTTCCCAACAACTGATTTTCTAGCTATTGTTGCCCAAGGACCGGATTCTAACATAGACTTGGAAACTTCGTTATTTAGCTTTTCTATGCAAAACAAAAATTTGAATATGAAAATTCAAAAAACTAAACCACATAATTATTTGCATTTGTATATTGCCCTTAATTGGCCTTTAATGGGATAGGTAAAAAATTCTAGAGGATGTAATTTCCCACAATAGAAATGGGCCTCAACTCAGAGAACAACTATACATACCCACTTTCTCAATCCTTTTTAGACCATACCATGTTTTTTATTCCCTTTGTTTGAAGTATAGGGGCCCATGCTATATTATATCTATCAGAGAAAATTGCAACACTAAGATAGGACAAGACAGGTGCCTCTGAAAAATTGCTCAATTGTATACAAAAATCCCTCAACAGAGAGGGTAGAAGAGACCACAGCTGCACTCCCTGGATGAACATGTGATAAGAAACCATGCAATGAGGAGCTCAGAAAAAGTTTGTTCAGGTTCCCTGTGTTTTCTTTGCTCACAATTCCTCTAAACTTTGTCAGAGTTCCAAGTACAGACTCTATAAGCTTAAAGCTAGCTCCTAGCTTCCCCAACAGCTCTTCCTGCTTTGACTTGTCATAACCTGCTTGAAGCAGCAAATTTAGTGAAAACAGTGCATCATCTTCGCATTCTTTTCCATCAAGAACAAAAAGCACAGCTTTTCGCAGTGCCCCGACATGCATGCTCAAAAGGGATGTCAATATTTTCAGCAAAATGCTTGATTGCCCATCCTTCAATACACAAAAAACTAACTGCTCACAAAGTGTGAGTAATGAAGTATCTTTAGATGTCTGCTCTATCCAAAATGTGTCCTCTCTTGAAACTGGGATCTTTCTCAAAGACACTTTCCACAAACCTGCCTGGAGCAATGATAAAATTAAAGACAGCCATGCACTATGCCTTAAGAATAACCAACCCCTTTCCTTCACATTATGCTCTTTGTATAATGTTTGAAGATGAGAGAGTATATCTAGAATGATATTTGCCAGCTGTGATAGCTCCCCTGTATGGCCAAAATGAACATTATGTCGCAGAATTCTGCTAAAACTTATGAAGTATTCAATTTCAAGCAACTTGTCTCTGCCCAATTCAGGACTCCATGGCAAAGCACCAGCTTCACCAGCTTCCTTAACATCAATATTTGATAGAGTGGTCCAGCCAAGTACAAATCAATATCTTTCAAGTATAAGCTAATGCACTTGGGAAGCTTCCCTATTCTGCCACACTTCCAAAATGCAACAAACAACAGAATAGAGATCAGACCAATTTAAACCCAGATCTTGAAGAACTTTGTGTTCTACAATACCCAGTTATGAACCCCACTAACGTCAATCAGTTGCTGAAAGAGATCAGCCATTCCATGCTCTTCTGTGACTCCCTCATTCACATTTATAACACTTTGTACCACATGATTTCCCATGATTCTAAATAGCCTGTTCCTGTGGGAAGCTGAAAAGTTCCTCCTTGTGTAATCTGTATTAACTTATTTCTTATATTGAACATCAACCAGGATGGGAAGGTTGTAGAGTGGAGAATCATGTGCCGAAGAATCAACATCAGTCTTGAAATTAGCAAAGACCAGCAAACCAATTGTGTGCTGTTAAGTTCCACTGGAGGACAACTTACATTGCTGAGGGTAGAAAAAATAATCTCTGCCATTTTGATTTTTTCAAATGTATTTGAAGAATGAAAAGCCATGAGAAGAACTACCAAATGAAATAGGGATGGAAGACTTGCACAAACTTCTTGGATATTTAAGCACCCTGAATATGTAGCTTTCACTTTCTCAACAATAAAACCAGCGTAACCTTTGCAGATTTTGAGTCTTAAGGAGTCATCTCCCAAACTGGACCCTGTGGATGTCCTTATAATAAGAATGCGAGCTCCAAGAACAAGAGCATCATCAGTATAAGCAAACCTCCCATCCTCTACCTTCAGAACTTGATTTACTAGGTGTTCTTCAAGTTCGATGGATAAGGCACGCCTCATAACAAGTTCATGTAATAGGTTAAAGCATGCTTTGTGAAAATGTTCAAGGAAGTGTTTTTCATAGGACATATCTGAAACACTAGCCCCCTCCATTCTTTGTCACAATGGAGGGGGATGCCTGAAACAAAAATAGTTGCTGCCTTTACCTCTGCAAATTTGTTTGTTCCTGGAGGTGAATTTTATTATTCGGAGACATGCAGGATTCCACTGGTACCACACTTTGACTGCTGCCCCATAAAAAAAGCCCTGTGGATTGTTGGAAATGTTTTCTGGAACTGGTGATTGCCTTTGATTTTCTTTATTCTTTACCTTACTGATGCTTCTTTCAGTTTGCAGAAGGTCCAAAGAGGAATCACTTCTTTCCCTTTAGGACAGTGCTTTATTCTTGATAGCCAGACAGTCCAAAGCACAAAATCTGGGAGAGAGTGGTGTTCTTTTTTGACATTGTAATCTTCTATCCATGCCTCCAAATTCCAATGTTGCCTCCACAGAGTACCCTCTCCCCTTTTCCTTTCTCTCCTGTTAGATTCCTTGCTGCTGCCTACATCTATTTTGTGAAATGGCAGGCGGAAAATGTGACAGTAACCAGGCCTGCCATGATCTTTTTTGGAGATTGTTCCATGCTAATATGTTGAAGACTAATCATAGAAAAAACTTAGATTTTAGTGGAGCTTGTGGCTTTCAAATGATACTTCATTTTCCATCACTCTTCTTCTTGGGTTGGTAGTGCTGCCTTGTAACCTTGCTTTGCTTTGTATTCTTTTCCTTTATTGGCAACCCATACTAAAATGTCTTGCTGCTCCCTACCTCTTATAGAGGCCCTTAAAGATCTGACATACAATTCTATTCTTTCTCCATCTCAATCTGTAGTCCAATCTGATCTGTCTTTTTCCATCCTGAAGTCCACCAACCATTGCTTTCCCTATCATATACATCTGCCAAGAAGTGAATGTAGTCTATCAGGTTTCTTGAGAGCTTTGGGACATCCATTCCTTTTACCTATGGATCTGATCCTATCCTTAACCTGCTCTGCCCTTAAAGATCTAACATACAAATCCCATTCTCTTGCCATTTCAATGTGTAGTCCAATCTGATCCATCCTTTTCCATCCTAAGTGTCCACCAACCATTGCTTGCCCTATCATATACACTACAAAGAAGTGAATGTTTTTGGAGGGGGTGTAGTCTATCAGGTTTCTTGAGAGCTTTGGGACATTCATTCATTTTACCCATGGATCTAATTTTATCCTTGCTTTCTCTGCCCATTTCCAATTAACCATGCTGGATATTTTCCAATAATAGTGTAGCCTTCTGGGAAGACCTTTCAGACAACTGACCTTCCAACTGTTTTTCAAGGGTTTCTTGTCCACTTTTATGTGCTAAGAGGCTCCATCTACCTATTTCTTATGACCAGAATCCATAAACCTTCTGAAGATCAATTTCTCCATGGACCCCTACCAGTACTTTTGAGGAAAATGGTAGTTCCTTAAATCTCCATACTCTTTGCTTATTTGTTTCTGTCCGTAAGTATCATATTACTGGTTTTATGATTTGTTGAGGACATCTTTAGGAATGTAAGCCAAATATATCCAAAAGACTGGTGTTGTGCTTTCTCAACACTTTTGAGAAGTGTTAACCTTCCTCCCAAAGATATTTATTTATTACAATATAAGTCTATCCTCCTCTCTATCCTCTAATATAGCCAAAGCCAATCTTGATAGTATATTCATTTTCTTTCAGGTGAAAGCCTAAGTATGAAATCCTTCACTTGAAATGGAAGATGATTTTTAATTCTCTCTTTTGCTGCTTCTTCTACTTGATAGAAAGCTAGCGTTGGCTTTTGTAAATTTACCTCCATTTCTGTAGCTGTACAGTATTGAATGAAAGCTATGCCTCCCTAAGCCTGGTTATCTGGACTCCTGTAATTATTCTCTTCCCTTTCAAACTTGTAGGATTTTACATGAACCTTCTGAAGCCAAAAGAAACAGGGGGCGACAGAAGGAAGCACTGTCTCGAGCATCCTATTTCGATGCAAAAGTTTAATTGGTGATCCATTGACCAATACTGCATAAGGGACATGTGATGCTATCTTTTGCTCGATGTATAGTTATAGTATTTCTTTCTTATTTCCCATTGTAATTAGATGTTAAATATGAAATATTTGAATTATTTTCAACTTGTAGCAAGAAAATTATGATCTTGATGCAGGCATCAAATTGGATCAAGGAGACTTGGGGAATGTGCTCTCCATACCCGAAAACAAACATTTGCTTAGTATTCATACCTGTAACCTTTCTGAAAAGCTTGACTGGATGACATAGAATCCAAACTATGGGTAGTGAAGCAGCAAACTGTTGACTATGCCTGTTGTATTAAATTTTTACCTACAATTGTTCTAGACCAGTGCTTGTGTAGATACTATATACCTCCATTACCAAATCCTTCCAATTTAGTAAATTTACAAAAGCAATAGAACTACATACACTCCATTACCAAATCCTTCCTAATGAAGAATTTTCTAAGGTGAATAATTGGTTGCATAATTTACAAATCTTGTTCCATTTTTCGTGCCTCAAAACTTTTCAAGAAAATGTCCTTGCTAGAAAATTGATTGTGAAAACAGAACCATTATTATTGTGTAACTCTGCATTTAACCTCTTGGTTTTCCCGAAATAGTGGAAGTTTGCATTCGTTTCCTTAGGTCATCCTGAGTACCTTCAAGATGCAGATATCGTTTCCCATTAACTTCAATAATTATTATAGTTCTTCACATAACAATTAATACTTTTAGGTTCTGATTTCATTCTAAAACAATTCCATTATTAATGGCCTCAATGAATTTTGACTATGGGCAGGTTCTGGACACAACACGGCATGTTGCAAGTAATATATCCATCTCGACTTCTCCCATACCTTACAGCCAAATGGCAAGCCAGTGTGAAGCTCTTGTAATTGGCAAACAAAAGAAAATGTCAGTTGTCATGAGCTTCAAGAGAAATCCAGATCCCTTGCTCCTTCTTGCACCAGAAAAGGATGATTTGAATGGATTAATTGTGTATGAAGGTGATCAAGGCCCGCAGAAGGTAGGTTGATCAGATTGCTTATTTCTCTTTTCTCCAATTGTTCTTGTATGGGGTTTTTTAAAAGCTGTATCCCTTTGTATTTCAAATTTTCATCCACAAGGCTTTGTAATAAGTCTGCGCCATTCTTGTTTGCAGATTAAAAATAACTCCTTCAATGGACAGAGACTAGCTATCGACTCAGGCACTGCAGAGTGGTTTAACATCACTTCTAGCCTGTTGCACTACAATATTAAAGTCGTCCAATGAGTGAGGAATGGAAGTAGTTAGACCCTAGATTTAGGGTTTGACAAGCCACAAATCTACTCCAATGCCAAATCATCCTCAAAAAATACATATGCCATGTCATAACACTCCTCTAAACGAGGATGGTTCTGTGAACAAGAATGTCAAAAGATCCTCCAAGGGAACGCTCCTCCAAAACAGCAACGAAAGGGTGCAAGATATCGGTTCAATGGTGGATGCTCCAAGTGAAAATATACTAACCAACTCAAAACGACCTTAGATTGGCCCATTCAAGTGTGCCATAGGTGGGATTGAAGCTCCTCGGCGTAGGGTTTGCCGAAAGGTAAATTTTGTACAATTCCTGTTTTGGAGATATTTCACGTTCTAGCTTGCTGGTTTTTACTCCAGAAAATAACATTAGCAAATTACATACTCATTATTGCTCCAAACCTTTTAAGTTAAGGGTTTATTGTAGACATATATCATTGACTCCACTAGGCATTGGTCTACTAATAGCGGGAAGGTATTATAGGGATAGAGGTACTGTCTATTATGTTTCTTAGAGGTCTGTCCTTGCAATCATTTTGGGGAGCCTCCTGTGGCCTAAGGAGGAAGGCCTAAAGAGAAAGGGGGTTACACTGAGGTGACATTGGGTGTACCTCCTTGAATATTTGTCGATCATAGTATTGGGTCCACTGAGTCAACATATCTTGTTTGGGTCCACATATCTTTGATTGTGGATATGTGCTAGCTTTTGAGGTAACAAGTCCTAGACAATTTAGTAGGCTATTGGTCCAAATGCTTTCTCCCTCTAGTACACCTTGGAATTTATCATGATTTGAATTTTAATCATCTCAAATTATATAAGCCATCGCATTTGGAAGAGGTATGGGTGTTACTTTCACAAGATAATATTCCAGGATTCTAACCTCCACTCAAAGGATATTTTTCTACAAACATGGACAGAGACTGCAAGGATAAAGCAGATTGCGATGTACTTGGTTGCGGAAAATGCAACTTGCCTTAACAAGCCAAGAGGGTTTCTCAATCCATGTTTGAGCCTCAATTTCCTCGTCTCCTGTACATGTTAGAGACAATTTCTTTGTACGAGGGAGGAAATTATGAATATATATATATATATATATATATGTAAGTTAAATTTCCCAAGTTCTATATATTAAATAAATTTTTAATGTACTATTACCGACATGGTGTATAGTTTCACTGTTCACACATTATAATTCGGAATACGATAGACCATGGTGATCAATCCTAACTATAATTCGTTACTTGTAGCGATATGTAATATTAGAGGTCACATGGAAGTCATAAACAGAGCTCTTCCTTCTATTCAAGGGACCTCATGATTCAGGTAAAGGATTCCAAAGCTTGGAATACAAACTGTTCTTGAGCAAGTCACTGATTCATCCATGTAGAAGTTCATGTTGAGTCTTTTTCCATCTTGTTGCCTCTCTGTAAACGTTCTGTTGTATCTTTCAGTCTCATAGACCACTTTTGGTGATTAGCAGCCACGAATAAAGTCTATTTATCTATGATGGTTTGCTATTGATGGGATATTGAGATCCCATGGAGATACAACCTATCCATCCAATGTCATTCTGTACATAGAATACTGAAATATATGCTATCTATGCTGGACAATGGAGACTCTGTCTAATGGTGTTTATGGATGTGACCTTATCTTGAATTACCTTACCTCCATGCCTGTGTTTGTTTCTATTTTTGTTTTGATACAATCCGTGATGACCATGATGATTGTTGCTTTGTAGTGAGTATTGTAGCACTTCTAATTGTAGCATTATGTGTTTTCAGTTGGATATCCATGTTTTTAATTTCTTCTTTGGTTTTCAGACACAAATGCTAGAAAATCTTTTGGACGAGAAATATGGAGGACACGAAGATTTGCTACTTGGAGAGCTTCAGTTTGCCTTCGTAGCTTTCTTGGTATGCACATCCCAGTTGAATCATTCATTATCCAATTCCTTTTTATTTGAAACAATTTCTTCAACTATAGAAAATTGTATACAGAAAGGAATTTTTATTTGAACATTTTAAAATGCAGATGGGTCAATGGAAAGCTATTGTGTGCCTTCTCCTGAGTTGTGAGGAAGCAGTAAGTACTTTTCTTTTAACAGAGTAACAGACATTAATGCTTTATTTTGATGTCAGAAACCAGGTCCAGCTTTATATCTGCATTATATAAAATTATCACAGGTATTTCAAAACTAAGGAATGCCCGACAAACTTATAATGACTAAAGACAAGAAGTTAACAGAATTTATGGAGCTGATAATTCCCACATAACTTATAAGTTTGGATCATTATACAAGTTGGCAAAGACAGATGATTTGAACAGTTCACGGATTGCTTTAGTGTGACTTCAATTCCAGAAATGTAAAAGAATCATTTGGGTAATTTTGATGTAAGGAACTTCATGGTCCCAATGACACAGATCCAGATATTTAATAAAATACGAAAGCATAGTAATCTAAGAGTTATTTCTGGCTTTGTAACCAGTCTTTTCCTGCCTAGAAAATGGTGGTTCTGGAAAAATTCACAGTATACATGATTCTTATAAGCTCAACCATTTATTTTTTATTTGGAGATGTTATTAATATTGGAAACAAGTTGGATTTCCAGATCAAATGGGTTAAATACATTCCATTGCACTTTCTCTTATGAAGCAATTTGAACAAAGCTCCTATCATCTATGTGGTAAATGATATGTCCTTGGGTTTCCTATGACTTCTGAGAAGTGCTCTGTCATCTCGTTCTGTTTTGAACACAGTTCCTCAAGGAATTCTAATCAATTCTGATGGAATCCTATTTGTAAGTTCTGAAAAGAATTAATGAGCTTTTCTCAAATTAACCCATGCCTGTTTGATTAACTAGAGGACAGTTGTTACAGCCAAAGGAAAACATGCAAGTGTGGTTATGTACTAAGAAAAATAAGTTGTAATAAATCCCAAAGGCCACCATGAACTTCCCTTGGATATTACCCTAAAAGCATGCCTGAAAATGATGTATAGCAGCTAAGTCAACTTCCAATGACCCTAAAATGAACAAAAGTTCATTTACTAACTATTACACTATGTTATCTATCATCAAGACAAATGTCTTACATTGTTTATCTCATGGACCATCTATGGATGCACACATTTTCTTGAGCACGACCTGTGTGGTAGATTCACTAGTCACATTGATGGCTAGCTACTGACCGTTTTCCTTTCTGGTGAAATTCATTCAAGCTATTGATGCAATGTTTTCTTTGGTGAAGTTCATTCAAGCATTGGATGCAATCTCATTTTCTTCGGTGTTGATGATTTAAAGGGGAAAATACAAGCAAGAGCTAAAGAAAATAAGAGGAAGATCAATTAAGTTGGTTTTTACTGAAGATCGAATTTCTTGGCAAAAGTTGAGCGCTCCAACAAATAGGCATAAAAATGGATGCAAGAAACTATCAAAAGTGGAGCCCCCCATCAAAATGTGCAATAGATGATTTCCCAAGTGAAAGCGTTCCATCAATCAGTGCTAAGAATGAGAGAAAAGAGCCCTCCAAAGTGAATGCCCCCCCAAGAAGGGCATAGATTTGTGTGATATCAACCACAAAGGAGTGGATTCTATCTCCATGTGCAGCCAAATGATGTTCACATATCAACCGACTTCTAATCTCCATGTGCCAACTCATCATTCCATGCGACGGCCTGGTTGTGATTTTTTTTTTTTTAAACACTGATATCCGTCGGTTAAGCGACGGTTTGGTTGTGATTTAAAAAAAACACTGATATCCGCCGGTTAAGCGACGCTCTGGTTGTGATTTTTTTTTTTTAAAACACTGATATCCATCGGTTAAGCGAAGGTCTGGTTGTGATTTTTTTAAAAAAACACTTATAGTCGTCGGTTAAACAATGGCCTGTAGGCGATTTTAAAAAAAAAAAAACTCAAGACCGACGCTTACGTTTTCAAGTTAATATGAATTAGATGTCGGATAACCGACGAGTTACATTTAACCGACGCTAAACTGAGCTGTCGCTTAACCGACGGATTGGAAATATGTCAGATAACCGATGAAAATCCATCGACGCTTAAAAAAAATCATAGTGTCGTACATGCGACAGGGAAGTGTTGAAAATCCGACAATACGGCCGTCGGATTTTTGGTCGAAATGTAGTAGTGGTGTAACCCTGAAATATTTTCTTTGGATTTTGGATTTTATGAATTTATCT
>LPNX010372057.1:11131-22292 GCA_001517045.1 Pseudotsuga menziesii | reverse complement strand
TTTGAGTTCCTACCCTCAAAAATTTCTTTCATTGTCTAAGGCTTCCTCGAATTTATTTCCTTGGGTTTTTGGCCTTCCTCAAAGTTCTTTCCTTTGTTTTAGTTACTTTGTTAATGGCATGGATTCATTGATTTTAGGGGAAAATTGTTGTCTCGGTTGTAAAAAGGAAGAGGTAACTTATTGAAACACCTTACAAATTGATCTTAATTAATTATTTTTCATTATTAAAAAGTATTGATCTTTCATTTATATGTTTCTCTTAGACTCTATCAAATATTGTCTCATATTTTCCTATTTTATTCTCTTTTGGATGATATTACCTTATAATACATGTGTACCTTATGATGGCTTGTTAACAATCTAGATGAAACTACATATGAACCAATGGCATGGGTAAATTCATCGAACAATATCTCTAAAATAAGCTCGTCCTCTTTGTATACCATCCTACTAAAGGTGGTGATGTAGGAAATAACTCAAATGAACTCAAAAAAATTTAAATGATATGGTATTGAAGAGATTTGTGCCTCTTATGAAAGAATTGCACCTGGGATCCAATGTCCCAAATCAAGACTTCGAGAAATAACAATTCAAGCCACAATAATAAATTTTCATTTCCTTACATAAAACATTATAAATTTATTAGCTAAAACTCTCGTTAAATAATTCATATCAGAATTTTAACTTGTCCACCTCAACCAAAGTTCTTTGCATAAGGCTGGCCAAATTTGTTCGTAAGTTTATATTGTTATTATATTCAAATGAACATAGGATTACTTGTTTATTTTTATTTTTATCATTTTTATATGTTGTGTATCAATTTCATCGTTAAATAAGATCGTCGTGAAATAGATTTTTATTTTGTTTCAACAACTAAATATTTAATTACTTATGGATAAGTTAGATTCTCTCAATTTAACAATTTGAGATGAAATGAATAGATTTCCAAATAATTAGTCCACGAGGATTCAATGTACATAGTGAGTAGAGAAAACAATGGGTGCAATTTCTTCTATTGTTTAGCTTGGGAGTGTAACAGTATACAACATAGTAAATGTCGTATATTCAGTAAACACCATTACATTTCATGATGGTGCAAAAGAAGTATCGAGGTTAGATAAGAAAGAAATTGTGAGGAGATTATAGTTGAATGAATTATGACATTGAATATCATTATAAGAATAATCAAAAGGGTCTTGACACTCCTTCCATTCATAAATAGGTTTAAAATATCAAACACATTTTTTCTTATGATATCTTCTTTCCCAATTCTTTCATTTGATGCTTTACTTATGGATTCCTTTTGTTTTCATGTAGAGGGTGATATGCACAAAATTGATGATTACAAATTCCTTCGAGTGAATGACTGCAAAAATATGATGGTTAGTCAAACGAGATACAAATTGTACTAAGAAGAAATGTTCAATGAAAAACCACCACGGACAAGAACTAGAGCATATTATGTAAAATATTTGAACAGTCAAGAACCATGAGTTTTCTAAATTTATATTCATTTCCATACATGTATTTATTGAGACAAGTTCAATTCTAAAATGTATATAGTGAAGTAGGCTTTTTCTAATATTATTTGTTTACAACATAGAGATGACGAAAATATCCTACCATTGAACAATCAACGAGTGTAAGTTTTGTAAAATTCCCGTTCAATTATGTGACTATTTTTTTAATACACATTCAATACCACAAAATATATAAGGAAACACCATTTTTTTGACATCCTTTCCTTACAACAAAAGGCTATATATACACAAGAGAGAGAAAACAATTTCAAATTAATTGTTGAAAACGTATATTATAAGTTTGTAAAACTATTATCTAGTTCTATGTCCTTTTCAAATATAATTTAAACACTACATATGTATTTTTCTTTGCATTCATCTGTTTTCTAAGTTGTTGTATGGGGTCATCCCTTTGATAACTTTACAATAATGTTACGACATCCTCTTGCAATTTAACCATGGGATTCACTCCTTCAAAATCATGTATAACACTATGGTCATTAGAGTTTCCATTGTCTAGAACCACATGTTTAATACTAGACTCACTTACTCCAATTGTGCCTTAATATCGATGACAAGAGACCCAAGAAAAAACTTCTACAACTAAGCAATAACATATATTTCCTGAGTGGGATTTTGGGTTCAAACCCTAGTCTTAGTTTGCGACAACTTTTACTAATCCATTTCATGCGCATCATCTATTAGATAGTTGTACATAATTTATTGGCAACTCCACAAGTTCAAATGGCATGTAAATATAATGCTTCCTTTCTTCTTAGCAATAGATAGAGGAACTTTAAATTTTTTGTAGAAGTTTGATAGGAAGTACATATATTGGGAAAAATTATGTAACATCCTAGGTCTTCCTTCAAACCATAATATCAAATCACAATACGAATCTCAAAATATAAGAACATACACTTTCTCTCCAAATATGTCTTATGTCCCCAAGAAAGCGAGTTTAAATCATTTCTAGTGAGTATCTTGTTAGACATTGGTTCAACGCTCCTCCTCATGAATTTCGTGACATGGACTAACCATTGACATTGGTTCACTTCCTTTGCGCATACGACTCTCAAATGTATGAACTTATTCTAGATCAATGAGCCATTGATATCCCAGAAAATAGAATCTTTCCAAAGTAAAATATCATATCATCTTTATTTTCAAGCTTACATCAAATCTCCACCTCTTTCATATTTATACTACTCTTGTTCAAAAGGTGTGTCCACAAGTTGGGATTTCTTTGAGTTGACAATGGGCATATCTTTCTATTCTACCTTCCTCTCCACTGTACTTGTTGAGTATTTGGTCTTAACTACTTTTATTGGGGTTTAAAATTGTATTTCAGTAACGACACTGCATGGTCATTCATTAAATCACATAATCGAGGTTCCAATGTGTTCATTATCAATATTTGTTAGTAGAATACACATCTATTTAATAATACATACATTGTGATTCCAAAAACATAACATAGAGGTACAAATCCGTAGAAAGGCCAAAACTCACATAGTGGAACTATGGCTCTAACACCACTTTGTTATCCTCGCTTTTCCGATAAGTTTGAGATAATTTCCACAAATTTTTCTTGAAATCTCACATTATTCAAAAGTTTTTATCGTGGTAAAAGAATCCTTTATTCAAATACTAAGGCAAGAAATCTAACCAATGAAGGAACTTTGACAAGATAACTCTAACCAAAGTGCGATTTTGAAAAAAATAACAATTTTGAGCTGAAATCATTTGTTTATCAAACATTATATAGATGTATTTATCCATTTTTCATTTGTCGAATTTCCTACCATGGGAATAGTTATCGAGTAAATCTTTTAACCTACGAACTTTTAACTAGTTCTTAGTAAATCTTTCATAGATATTTCACTATTTATTAATCCTTTAATAATAAATAATAATTGGCGGAGCTTCTCTTCTTTCTTTATTCAATTATATAATTAATCATAATTAATTATTTATACATACTATTTATAAAATACATAGTATTAAAATACTTGTTAGCATTTGTCTTCGGGAATCATGTATCATGATCCCTAGACTTACCGACACTTCTTTATGAAGGTTAAGTAGATAGATGGCTCGGGTCTACTAGGCAAGGCAACTCTAAGCATCCTTGCATGTTGGATTTCCCTTGTATAATGTGGTAGTTCTTTAGTACTTGATGAGAATACAGAAATTCAAAATTTCATTTAATCACTTAAAAATAAGTATGATGAGATCAATATTATTCTCGAGTCGTGTAATGTCCCCAAAAATTGAAGAAAAAAAAAATTATAGGCCAGTAGAAAACTGCCTAAGAGGATCCTTATTACTTCTACGGAATTATATGTTCTACTTAACTTTCGATCTCTTCAGAACTACTCGTACTGTCTTGTCAATCTCCTATCCATTCAGTGATTATTAGTTTGCTTACTTCCTATGTGCACTATTTTATGTTCTTGTTCACTTCCTTTGCGCATACGACTCTCAGATGTATGAACTTCTTCTAGATCAATGAGCCATTGGTATCCCAGAAAATAGAATCTTTCCAACATAAAATATCATATCATCTTTATTTTCAAGCTTACATCAAATCTCTGCCTCTTTCATATTTATACTACTCTTGTTCAAAAGGTGTGTCCACAAGTTGGGATTTCTTTGAGTTGACAATGCTCATATCTTTCTATTCTACCTTCCTCTCCACTGTGCTTGTTGAGTATTTGGTCTTAACTACTTTTATTGGGGTTAAAAATTGTATTTCAGTAATGACACTGCATGGTCATTCATTAAATCACATAATCGAGGTTGCAATGTGTTCATTATCAATCATTGTTAGCAGAATACACATCTATTTCATAATACATACATTATGATTCCGAAAACATAACATAGAGCTACAAATCCGTAGAAGGCCCGAAACTCACGTAGTGGAACTATGGCTCTGATACAACTTTGTTATCCTCGCTTTTACGATAAGTTTGAGATAATTTCCTCAAATTTTTCTTGAAATCTCACATTATTCAAAAGGTTTTATCATGGTAAAAAAATCCTTTATTCAAATACTAAGGCAAGAAATCTAGCCAGTGAAGGACCTTTGACCATAACAGGAACTTTGACAAAATAACTCTGACCAAAGTGTGATTTTGAAAAAAATAGTAGTTTTGAGCTGAAATCATTTGTTTATCAAACATTGTATACATATATTTTATCCATTTTTCATTGGTCGAATTTCCCACCATGGGAATAGTAATCGAGTTAAAGTAAAGTTCCTTTCTTTCCTACCTTCAATTAATTCCATTAACTGGTTAAATCTGATGCATGGCGAAAGTTCTTTCTTTGGTAAATATTCCTTCATTGTTCGAGGTCCATTCCTTCATTATAGTTATCATTCCTTCATCATAGTTCATTCTTTGGTCAAAGTTCTTGACTTCTTTAAACTTCCTTTGTTGGTCATCTATTTCTTAGTTAGAATTGCATCTTTGGTTAGAGTTATTTCCTTCATCGAATTTCCTTCTTTGGTAAAATATTCTAAAATAAATTATCATAGTTTCTTCCTTGGTTAGATCTCTTACCTACATTAGATCTCCTTCTCAAGTTAGAATTACTACCTTCTTCAAAGCCATTTTGCTAGTAAAAATCCATTCTTTGGCCAAAGTTGCTACCTTCATTAGATTTATCACCTTCAACAAGGTTCCTTCCTTGACGCATCGGCTTAAGTTACTACCTCCATCAAAGTTGCAATGTTCATCAAATTTCTTACCTTCTTTAATAAGAGTTTATGGTTCTCGCATCAAAGTCCTTATAGATCATCTTAGTCATCTTGGTCACCTTCATTAGTTTGAGTTTGTACCCTCAAAAATTTCTTTCATTGTCTAAGGCTTCCTCGAATTTCTTTCCTTGGGTTTTTGGCCTTCCTCAAAGTTCTTTCATTTGTTTTACTTACTTTGTTAATGGCATGGATTCATTGAATTTAGGGGAAAACTATTGTCTCGGTTGTAAAAAGGAAGAGGTAACTTATTGAAACACCTTACAAATTGATCTTAATTAATTATTTTTCATTATTAAAAAGTATTGATCTTTCATTTATATGTTTCTCTTAGACTCTATCAAATATTGTGTGATATTTCCCCATTTTATTCTCTTTTGGATGATATTACCTTATAATACATGTGTACCTTATGATGGCTTGTTAACAATCTAGATGAAACTACATATGAACCAATGGCATGGGTAAATTCATCGAACAATATCTCTAAAATAAGCTCGTCCTCTTTGTCTACCATGCTACTAAAGGTGGTGATGTAGGAAATAACTCAAATGAACTCAAAAAAATTTAAATGATATGGTATTGAAGAGATTTGTGCCTCTTATGAAAGAATTGCACCTAGGATCCAATGTCCCAAATCAAGACTTCGAGAAATAACAATTCAAGCCACAATAATAAATGTTCATTTCCTTACATAAAACATTATAAATTTATTAGCTAAAACTCTCGTTAAATAATTCATATCAGAATTTTAACTTGTCCACCTCAACCAAAGTTCTTTGCATAAGGTTGGCCAAATTTGTTCGTAACTTTACATTGTTATTATATTCAAATGAACATAGGATTACATGTTTATTTTTATTTTTATCATTTTTATATGTTTTGTATCAATTTCATCGTTAAATAAGATCGTCGTGAAATAGATTTTTATTTTGTTTCAACAACTAAATATTTAATTACTTATGGATAAGTTAGATTCTGTCAATTTAACAATTTGAGATGAAATGAATAGATTTCCAAATAATTAGTCCACGAGGATTCAATGTACATAGTGAGTAGAGAAAACAATGGGTGCAAATTCTTCTATTGTTTAGCTTGGGAGTGTAATAGTATACAACATAGTAAATGTCGTATATTCAGTAAACACCATTACATTTCATGATGGTGCCCAAGAAGTATCGAGGTTAGATAAGAAAGAAATTGTGAGGAGATTATAGTTGAATGAATTATGACATTGAATATCATTATAAGAATAATCAAAAGGGTCTTGACACTCCTTCCATTCATAAATAGGTTTAAAATATCAAACACATTTTTTCTTATGATATCTTCTTTCCCAATACTTTCATTTGATGCTTTACCTATGGATTCCTTTTGTTTTCATGTAGAGGGTGATATGCACAAAATTGTTGATTACAAATTCCTTCGAGTGAATGACTGCAAATATATGAGGGTTAGTCAAACGAGATACAAATTGTACTAAGAAGAAATGTTCAATGAAAAACCACCACGGACAAGAACTAGAGCATATTATGTAAAATATTTGAACAGTCAAGACCCATGAGTTTTCTAAATTTATATTCATTTCCATACATGTATTTATTGACAGAAGTTCAATTCTAAAATGTATATAGTAACGTAGGCTTTTTCTAATATTATTTGTTTACAACATAGATATGACGAAAATATCCTACCATTGAACAATCAACGAGTGTAAGTTTTGTAAAATTCCCGTTCAATTATGTGACTATTTTTTTAATACACATTCAATACCACAAAATATATAAGGAAACACCATTTTTTTGACATCCTTTCCTTACAACAAAAGGCTATATATACACAAGAGAGAGAAAACAATTTCAAATTAATTGTTGAAAACGTATATTATAAGTTTGTAAAACTATTATCTAGTTCTATGTCCTTTTCAAATATAATTTCAACACTACATATGTATTTTTCTTTGCATTCATGTGTTTTCTAAGTTGTTGTATGGGGTCATCCCTTTGATAACTTTACAATAATGGTACGACATCCTCTTGCAATTTAACCATGGGATTCACTCCTTCAAAATCATGTATAACACTATGGTCATTAGAGTTTCCATTGTCTAGAACCACATGTTTAATACTAGACTCACTTACTCCAATTGTGCCTTAATATCGATGACAAGAGACCCAAGAAAAAACTTCTACAACTAAGCAATAACATATATTTCTTGAGTGGGATTTTGGGTTCAAACCCTAGTCTTAGTTTGTGACAACTTTTACTAATCCATTTCACGGGCATCATCTATTAGATATTTGTACATAATTTATTGGAAACTCCACAAGTTCAAATGGCATGTAAATATAATGCTTCCTTTCTTCTTAGCAATAGATAGAGGAAATNGAGGAACTTTAAATTTTTTGTAGAAGTTTGATAGGAAGTACATATATTGGGAAAACTTAGGTAACATCCTAGGTCTTCCTTCAAACCATAATATCGAATAACAATACAAATCTCAAAATATAAGAGCATACACTTTCTCTCCAAATATGTCTTATGTCCCCAAGAAAGCGAGTTTAAATCACTTCCAATGAGTATCTTGTTAGACATTGGTTCAACGCTCCTCCTCGTGAATTTCGTGACATGGACTAACCACCTCCCAAGATCCTAACTCTAGCGATTGTAACAGCGATTAACACTTGCAAGTTTTTGGTCTAAAAGCAATCGTGATTCCAACATATCTTTCCCACTCCTCCAAGAAACAAATCTTCAACTCAAACTCGACATAAACTATAAGGGGATTTATGTCTTAAAGATGAATTGAATCAAACTCATGGTTATATCGACCCCTTAATATCAAACCTTGGAATGGTGGAAGGAAACCATGACAAGAATTAAAAAAAAATATCTACCATATTGTTTTGATACTCCGTTAATGTGATAAAGTGATACTTATTACAACAATATGGTTTATTTATTTGGTCTTCATTCTTCCTTTCTAGTCATAGATCGTAATTTCCAAATTAAAAAACATTGTAGACCAAAATATGAAACTAAGAATAAGGTCTACATGTGGGCATGGAAAAAGGTACATAAGATGAGTGAGGATGTTTCTGACCATTAAGTAGGATTTGTTACACAAAGATGAAATTTAATGATAATAATAGTTTATTGAGCAATTTGTTGTACTCAATTATTGTATTATAGGTTGTAACTCTAACATGTAATGATATGAGCAAAGAAAAACTATATATGAAAGGAGGTAAATGAAATAAAAATGCACTCAATTTAGAATCTAAAAACGAAAGTGTGTACATCCTTTACATAAACTATTGAACATGTTGACCTTACAAAGACTCTCAAAATCCATGCCATATTTGATTTTAATGTCATAGCATCCACATGTATACAAAGGTTATACTCATATGGACTAAGACAATGACTACCTAAATATTCTTTCGTCTTAAGGTCTCTTGGACTTTAACAAATGAGCCTTTTGATTCCACAAGGCACTATAGATCTTGCATGTCATAAAACACTTTAAATATTGCATGAATTGTTGGAAATTAAAAGGCTTAAGGTATTGAATTTAGAGAGGTTAATAATAAAAGTTAGGTTTGATATGCTTTGATTCTATTATTATTATTATTATTGAAATGTGAGATAATTTGATAGAAAAATATTTGAAAGGTTACAACATCTAATATTAAGATGTTATGTTTTATAATGTTTTTTTAGAACTGGTAGTGTTAAAAATATTGAATAATAAACTAAAAAAACTTAAATATATGCATATAACCATACCATCTTAACTCTAAGATCTAAAAAATTATACCTAAACACTTTTTTGAATCTTAATGCAAAATTAAAATACAACTATATTATACTAACTTATTTAATTAAAATCAAATAAATGTACACAATCAAAATATAATTTTACATAACAGTATCAGCTAGACAGCCCGCCCTCTATAAAAACCGAATAGATACACAATGTAACCTATAACAATCAAAAGATATCTGAATCAAAATAAAATAACCACGCACACTATACACTATACACCACCTTCTATCAAAATCAAATAAGTACACAATATCTATCAAAATCAAATAAGTACACACTATACTGGTAGCAATGAAATTATATCAAAACAAAATAGCTACACACGACCTTATATCACAATCAAAATATAATTTTGAGATAATAACACTGAAAGAGGAGCTAATTTCTATGATGCAGCTGGTTTAATCTAGGAGCGCTGGCAGGAACAGCTCGTCCTTGGTTATGAATTATCTTCTGTTTATCTGCTGCTTTAGTCCAAGCAAGAAACAGGTGATGCCACGCCTACTGCATTGCATTTCCCCAGCGGGAGAAGTGAGCCTGTAGCCATGCCCTTATGTCAGGAACAACAAGTGGTGCCATCCCTACTGCATTTCCATTTCCCCAGTGGGAGAAGTGAGCCTCTAGCAATGCCCTTGTAGCCATGCCCTTCTCTCAAAAACAGGTGGTGCACTTCCCAAGCAGGAGAAGTGAGCCTGTAGACATGCCCTTCTCTCATCCTTGGGCTGAGCCAAAGAAACATACAGAGGCTTGTTAAAAACCATGATCCCTTTCATCTGTGTCAGAGCTTGAGATGCTTCATCCGGAGATGCGAAGGCAACAAATCCAAAACCTTTACTGTGTCCATGAGAATCCCTCATTACTTTGCATGAAGTGATTGTGCCGTAACGAAAGAACATTTCTCTCAACTTCTCGTCATCAATGCTAACATCTAAATTCTTCAAATAAAGATTTGTTCCACAAGGCCGTCTCGACTCAGACATGTTACGCGCTTTTTCAACATACCATTCCTTGCCATCAATTTTCTTGACATTTAAGCTATCTGCAGGAACAACTTGTCCAGGAACATGTGGTGCCACGCCAACTGCTTTTCGCAAGCCGGAGAATTGAGCCTGTAGCCATGCGCTGAGCCAGAGAAACATAGAGAGGCTTGCCCAGAACCATTTTTCCTTTCATTTCCGCCAGAGCTCGGGATGCTTCATCAGTAGATGCGAAGGCAACAAATCCAAAACCTTTGCTATGTCCATGAGAATCCCTCATTACCTTGCATGAAGTGATTGTACCATAACCAGAGAACTTTTCTCTCAGCTTCTCGTCATCAATGCTATCGTCCAAATTCTTCATAAAAAGATTTGTTCCACATCGCCCCCTCGATTCAAACTTGTTCCGTGCCTTGTCAACGTACCATTCCTTGCCATCAATTTTCCTGCCATTTAAATTATGAACGCAGTTTGCTGCATCTTCTGCATTCTCAAAATTGACAAATCCAAAACACTTTGATTTTCCCTCTGCATCCCTCATCACCAGCACACTCGTAATTGTTCCATACTCGCCAAAGTAATTTCTCAAGTCCTCGTTAGTCAGAGATTCGGATAAATTCTTAACAAAAACATTCTTAAACTTGTCATTAAATATGCTCGCCTCTTCTTGATTCGTTGCCATTGTCTTTTGCTTTTGCTTCAAAGCGTTCCAAAATCCGAACAGCTGCAGAAGTTCGCAAGTTCAAAATCAAACCGAAGGAGAACCCATCGCTACTCTTTGTGTTTGTAGATTTCTCTCGTCTTTTAAATGTAATTCAATCCTGGGCACCTCTATATAAATAGAGGATCAGAGGTCGACTCACCACTAGCTGATTCACTCCTAGAGATCAGGAGCACCGCAAATTCCAGTAATATATAACCAATAATATCTATTTATATGTAATTAATGGGACTTGGAGGAGAAAGACCGGTGTTGTTTTTGTGGTTCTATCGACAAGGTTTTATGAAGTGAATTTTATTTTATTTTTTAGGTGGGCTCATTTTTTATTTCTTACTTATTTCTATTTCTTCT
>LPNX010372057.1:0-10757 GCA_001517045.1 Pseudotsuga menziesii | reverse complement strand
TTATGACCTTTTTACAAGGCATGAGAATGCACATCTTGGTAAAAGTGTTAATTACCTTTTGGGGCAAGTTAACACCCAAAAATGCTGCCCATTCTCTCGGCATTCACGTTGTTGTCTTCCCCCCGTTTTTGGAGCTCCTCGGCATTCTCCATGGATGCTTTTGCAGTGTTCTTCATCTTTCCCATGGCTAGGAAGTGGTTTTGTTGACATTCAGTGGATGGGATCTCTGTTGGGCGTTTTTGTGTTGTTTCTACATTCCCACGGTTGGGAATTTCATGTTTTGTGTGTTGCACAACCAATTGGGGACAAATCCATGATTTCAGGGACTGAGGGAGTCGTTTTGGCCCACGTGAAGTCATAGTTCATTTTTGGAAACGAATTGCACAGGATGGGTTGTTTTACTGAATTCCCATTTCCGATTTTGGCCTCCATGAAGTTTTTCATCAATTTGAGAACTTACATTGCTGTGTATGCCTCTGCTGTTTTGATTTGAACTGGTTTGGGAGTGGAAATGGGGTCTGGACTAGCTTGATAAACCTAGTGTGAGAAGGAACCTCGGAGACAGATCTAGGGGGATGGTTTTTTTCTTTGCACGCCCTGAATAGCACTGAATGGGAAGGCATAGCCTCAGGGACTGTGTAGCAGAGAAGGGGATGCTTCCTTGTGTTGGGTGTGTAGATGTTTTAAAAGCTAGGCTAGATGTGGCGCAGGTGTCTATAACTCCGTGGTTGTGCTCACTATCTTAGGATTCATCTTTTCCAGCTCCTCTGGAGCCTGATAAACCCAACTCTGTTGGCTTGGTTGAGTTTTTGTTGTATCCTTGGCTATGTGTGAGTCTGGTGGTGTTCCCTTATTCCTTGTGAGAATCATGCCCAGCTCAAGGGTGGCAATGATGCCCAGAGATTGATGAGCACACTTGCCTATGGTTGGGTGGAACGTTGCAGGAACATAGATGGTTGTGGGACGAGCTTCTTTCAAGATAAGTATCTGTGTGTTAATCTCTGCATTTGTATTTTCTTGATGAAATATGATGAACATGTTTAATGTGTTGAATGGATGAATTGCTTCCGATGTATAATTGCAATTGTATGCATCTGTGTATGTTTTATTTCAATGCATTTTTATATTTATGTTCATGGGGCTTGTTTGCCCGGATAAGATAACATCATGGCCGCGTTCCCCCTCGGGTAGACGGGAGGGGATGTGATAGTTTACGTAGACTATAGAGAAACCCAACCTTGAGATGATATTCAACCTTTCTATCACCTTCTTCTACAATATCCCACCATTGTAGCTATTGAAACACCTCTTCAATATCCTCTTCTTTTATGTATGCCTCTTTGTATGCGTCATGGGTGAAAGACTCAAGGTGCATAAGAGTTCCAAATGTGATATTATAGGTTGGAGGCCTCTAAAGCGCATCTTCAAACCTCTATATTATACTCTTTTATATTTAATGGTTAGATGAAGTTTATGTGAAAACCACATATAGTTGCAGTGTCTCGTTTGGTGAGGATTACTCTGGATTGCAAATATTGTAGTGGATGGTGATGAGTATCAATGATGGTGCCCTTACCCATTAGATTATGTATCCATTTCTTAACATCTTAAACTAGCATGATTCCATCTTAACTATGTCTCCATCAAGGCTTGAGAAGGATCAAACCCCTTGAGAAGCAAAGCCCTTAATGATAACCATGTGGAAGAATGTAATGATACACACGCACACACATTACAAACTGATGAATATGGATGTGCATTCTTGCAATGTCCCCAAAAATTGAAAATAAATTATAAAAAAATAAAATTATAGGCTAGTGAAAACTACCCCAAAGAGGATCATTATTACTCGTGCGGAATTACATGCGCTACTTATACTTTCGATCTCTTCAGAAACTGCCCATACTGTCTTGTAATCTCCTATCCATTAAGTGATTATTAGTTCGTTTAACTCTTATGTCTTAATTCTTTTATTTAAACTATTTATACATCTTAGTTATTATTGTCGGTGAATTAATGAATTGGTTTAGATCATTGTTTTACTCATGCACATGTGTACTTTGTTTATTTAATAAAAACTAACTTAACTTTGTTTATGGGAAAAAAATGGTGGAGTGGAGGGACTCGCTCTCTCGCGACGATCTAAGAGGTAAGGTCATTCTTCATTATGCAAGCTTACTTAGTTCATTCGAGCTAAGGCACCTTATTTATTGACTTACAGGTTACTTTTGTGACATCATGATTATCTCGTTCCTTGAAGCAATCCAGTTCCTATTTATACTTCGAGTTCCGTCTTGCACTTTTATTACTATTCCGTTTTACGACTTAGGTGAGCCCTATGTTCGTTAATTATCTTTCTTAGTTAATTAACTAGATGTTGTGAACTAACTTACTGTCCTTACCATGTTATTAATTATCTATCTCTTGGTTAATTAATTACACTTCTCTTGTTTCTATTTTGCAGGTGTGCCTTGGTTACGAGTTTGGAAACTTAAGCTTGTTCTTCCTAGCGAGGGAATCATGGCATACTACATTTTCCATGATTCCTAACTACTAGACAAAACCTAGACTAAAGACTTATGCACAAACACTACCTATATGAACTAGCAAAGGGCATGTACCAACACATTACTTTGATGCTAGGAGAATAAAATGTAAACACTATACAATAGTGTTAAGTCTGCGCACACTTTAGAGTTGAAAGACTATGGTATAAATACCATGTCATTGGTAATATGTCTGCAGTGGCATTACAAGGTGGAGAAACTATAGGATATAGTGTGCACCACGATATAACACGGTTTATCTTAAGACTTGGTTGAATGTATTACAATGATGATTCATAAAGTATGGTGAGGGTTCATGAATGCGTTAATTTCCACCAGCTGGTGCCATTAATTCCATCAGGCTTTGTGAAAACTCTTGCCAAAGGTTTTGGGCATTCGTTGTTTTTGCATTATGTGGTTTTGGCATTGGGGTTTCATGTGGCTTCTGCGCAGTTGGAGAAGGGAGGCAACATCCATCGATTTGTAGGTAAGCTAACTACCAGACTCTGTTTAAACACATTGTTTCGTTGTTTTATCCATGGCATAGTCATGCTTCTCATGCCATTGCTGATTTGATTGCAGGTGAAAACAAAGGCGCTCTGGGGTCTGCACAAAGGCATGCTTTCTATTTGGGGTTTCTACTTCATGGCCATGCTAAGCCTGCTAGCAATATCTTACTTGCCTCCTCTCGTTCTGGGCATTTCTGAGTTGGGATTCTTTACAGGGTTGGGGTTCTAGATGGCCCTTGTCGACTCTTCCTATGGGGTTTGTAATGTAGCTTTCTCTGTTTTTCGACTCTCGTTGGTAGGTTTGGCATCTTGACCCATGCCAAATAATGGTGCCATAGCTCACAGCTTGCCATTTAACATTATTAATACATTGACTGTTCTAAAAGAGGATCCGTGCCTTACTTTATAAATATACTGCGTGTTGCCTTTTATGTGAAGACTGTAATGTGTTTTGGTATAAGAAGCATATGATTTTCGTTCAGCGTTTTTGATATATTATACTATGTAAATTCGGAAGTGTGTAGTTATTTTAATGCTACGTTTAAAAAGTTAACTTGTTGGGTTCGATCGTGGCTTTAAGCCTGTAGAATTTACACTGTGTATAATAGTAACAGTTTAGGTTTTGGAAGTATGCACAACAATCCATTTATATTGTTTGTAATTTATGTTTCGAAAAGATTCTAGAGCTTGGGGCGTTATGCCATGGGCTACACCATTATTGCAATGGTGTCTTAGCCCATTGGCTTGCCACCATAAGCTTTGTGTTAGCGTTAATGGAAACTGTGTAATATAGAGAGAGTTGTAATTTGGTTTTAATGGTTCAGCGTGGGTGCAGGCCATGCCATTAATGGCATGTGCCTCTCCCACTGACTACGATAGCTTAGTTGGAATTTTAATATGTAATTTGTTATTTAAAAATATATGGCTGTAACAGCCACGGTTATGGAAAACCCACGATATCGTTTTGGTTACTGTAGCGTGACTATGTGATTATTACTGTGTGATTGGATTTGGAAACTTGGTCGTGGTTGGCGTGACTACGTATACGACCTTCAGGATTTCATCCTGGGTGATACCAAATTGTAAAACATTTTATATGTAATAATAGAAAGGATACTACGTATTAAGCTATGGGTTTTGTTATGCATTTTCATTACAGTAATGATTTATGTTAAGGTTATTATTATGTTGGCCTTGGGTCACGGACATCCATGGGATTCAATGTCGCAACCTGTGTTGGCATTAGATAGGGTTTTCTTCTTAAGAGGAACAATTCCTTGTTTAAATAAGAACTGTAGAGATGTTTTTAATGTGGAGTTTAATTTTGCTTATGAATTATATTTGTAACCCATACGGGTCGATACCACGACGTGTGTTTATTAATACATAGTTATATGAATTGTTTACTTGGTAAAATTATATGTGGACTCTTATGATGAATATTATATGGGACCTTTAAAGATATAATGCATGTGATTTACGGTGATTTATTATAGATGTTAAGACTGTATGTTTTGCAAAGTCTTGATAAGGATCACATGGACGGTCATGATATCCCTCTCATTAATTGTAATGTTTGTTTAGAGTTATGTAAAGTATTTTTTTTTAATGATTATGTGAAAGAGACCTCGAAAGGTGTTTAATAATTTGATTAGCTTGTTTATTATATGAAATGTGTTCTTAGTATATCTAGTTTATAGTATATACTTGCTATTAGTTAGCATAATTAATATTTTAAGTAATTACTACTCACTTATTTTCTTTAAAGCTTAGGGCAAGCCTCAGCTCACAAATGGAATATGTTAGCAAGGTATTAAATACATAGAACAAAGTATAAATGTAATACTAAGATAAAAACCTAGTTAATACACGAACATTTATGAAAGATACAACCCGTGAACATAAACAACATATAATAAAAATTATCTAGCCTATGATTCATAAATTGCAAATGCAAACCCTAGCAGACTGTTAACCATTAGGGTTATAAATTACATTGCAGCCATTAGTTAACATAAACAGTAATGAATCTTTAGGAAAGAAATAGAATAGTCCTTCAAGGGTTTCATACGTGAGTTTTAAGCTTTGTCAATGGTTGTACATCCACACTTAAATAACCAGCATTAAAAATTCAATGTAGATCTCACCTATGTTTGATGACCAAATCACTTGGGAACTACCACGTTCCACCCAACCATGACCTGGAACTGTTCCTGGTTTAAATCCGGATCCCCTTGAGCTGGACTCCAACATGCAAGTAGCTTAGAGCTCCTGAGGTAGGGTTTCCTAATTCGTAATCAGTTTTGAATCAATCCTCTTTTCCTTGCAGGAAAAGTTCTCCAAGAGAACACTTGAGAGCAAAAACAAGCAGAATAACAATTCTCCTAGATAAAAATCAGAACCCCAAGCCTTTGCTTGGCTTGAGTCTTTATAGACAGGCTTTTCAGTCAAAGGGGAAGTTAAATCAAGAAATCCTTGATTTCTTGATTTAGCCCTTTTTAATTTACTCGGTTAATTTTCAATTCTTAACCTAGGAACTTTTAACTAGTTCTTAGTAAATCTCTCATAGATATTTCACTATTTGTTAATCCTTTAATAATAAATAATAATTGGCAGAGCTTCTCTTCTTTCTTTATTCAATTATATAATTAATCATAATTAATTATTTATACATACTATGTATAAAATACATAGTATTAAAATACTTGTTAGCATTTGTCTTCAGGAATCATGTATCATGATCCCTAGACTTAACGACACTTCTTTATGAAGGTTAAGTAGATAGAAGGCTCGGGTCTATCTACATGATGAGAATACAGAAATTCTAAATTTCATTTAATCACTTAGAAATAAGTATGATGAGATCAGTATTATTCTCGAGTCGTGTAATGTCCCCAAAAATTGAAAATTAAAAAAAAAAATTATAGGCCAGTAGAAAACTCCCTAAGAGGATCATTATTGCTTTTGCGGAATTATATGTTCTACTTAACTTTCAATCTCTTCGGAACTACTCATACTGTCTTGTCAATCTCCTATCCATTCAGTGATTATTAGTTTGTTTACTTCCTATGTGCACTATTTTATGCTCTTTTTCACTTCCTTTTCGCATACGACTCTCAAATGTATGAACTTCTTCTAGATCAATGAGCCATTGATATCCCAGAAAATAGAATCTTTCCAAAGTAAAATATCATATCATCTTTATTTTCAAGCTTACATCAAATCTCCACTTCCTTCATATTTATACTACTCTTGTTCAAAAGGTGTGTCCACAAGTTGGGATTTCTTTGAGTTTACAATGCACATATCTTTCTATTCTACCTTCCTCTCCACTGTACTTGTTGAGTATTTGGTCTTGACTACTTTTATTGGGGTTTAAAATTGTATTTCAGTAACGACACTGCATGGTCATTCATTAAATCACATAATCGAGGTTGCAATGTGTTCATTATCAATCATTGTTAGTAGAATACACATCTATTTCATAATACATACATTATGATTCCAAAAACATAACATAAAGCTACAAATCCGTAGAAGGCCCAAAACTCACATAGTGGAACTATGGCTCTGACACCGCTTTGTTATCCTCACTTTTCCGATAAGTTTGAGATAATTTCTACAAAGTTTTCTTGAAATCTCACATTATTCAAAAGTTTTTATCGTGGTAAAAGAATCCTTTATTCAAATACTAAGGCAAGAAATATAACCAATGAAGGAACTTTGACAAGATAACTCTAACCAAAGTGTGATTTTGAAAAAAATAACAATTTTGAGCTGAAATCATTTGTTTATCAAACATTATATAGATGTATTTTATCCATTTTTCATTTGTCGAATTTCCTACCATGGGAATAGTTATCAAGTAAATCTTTTAACCTACGAACTTTTAACTAGTTCTTAGTAAATCTTTCATAGATATTTCACTATTTATTAATCCTTTAATACTAAATAATAATTGGTGGAGCTTATCTTGTTTCTTTATTCCATTATATAATTAATCATAATTAATTATTTATACATACTATTTATAAAATACATAGCATTAAAATACTTGTTAGCATTTGTCTTCGGGAATCATGTATCATGATCCCTAGACTTACCGACACTTCTTTATGAAGGTTAAGTAGATAGATGGCTCGGGTCTACTAGGCAAGGCAACTCTAAGCATCCTTGCATGTTGGATTTCCCTTGTATAACGTGGTAGTTCTTTAGTACTTGATGAGAATACAGAAATTCAAAATTTCATTTAATCACTTAAAAATAAGTATGATGAGATCAATATTATTATCGAGTCGTGTAATGTCCCCAAAAATTGAAGAAAAAAAAATTATATGCCAATAGAAAACTGCCTAAGAGGATCCTTATTACTTCTGCGGAATTATATGTTCTACTTAACTTTCGATCTCTTCAGAACTACTCATACTGTCTTGTCAATCTCCTATCCATTCAGTGATTATTGGTTTGCTTACTTCCTATGTGCACTATTTTATGTTCTTGTTCACTTCCTTTGTGCATACGAATCTCAAATGTATGAACTTCTTCTAGATCAATGAGCCATTGGTATCCTAGAAAATAGAATCTTTCCAACGTAAAATATCATATCATCTTTATTTTCAAGCTTAAATCAAAATCGCTGCCTCTTTCATATTTATACTACTCTTGTTCAAAAGGTGTGTCCACAAGTTGGGATTTATTTGAGTTGACAATGCTCATATCTTTCTATTCTACCTTCCTCTCCACTGTGCTTGTTGAGTACTTTGTCTTAACTACTTTTATTGCGGTTAAAAATTGTATTTCAGTAACGACACTGCATGGTCATTCATTAAATCACATAATCGAGGTTGCAATGTGTTCATTATCAATCATTGTTAGCAGAATACACATGTATTTCATAATAGATACATTATGATTCCGAAAACATAACATAGAGCTACAAATCCGTAGAAGGCCCAAAACTCACATAGTGGAACTATGGCTGTGATACAACTTTGCTATCCTCGCTTTTACGATAAGTTTGAGATAATTTCCTCAAATTTTTCTTGAAATCTCACATTATTCAAAAGTTTTTATCATGGTAAAAAAATCCTTTATTCAAATACTAAGGCAAGAAATCTAACCAATGAAGGACCTTTGACCGTAACAGGAACTTTGACAAAATAACTCTGACCAAAGTGTGATTTTGAAAAAAATAGCAGTTTTGAGCTGAAATCATTTGTTTATCAAACATTGTATACATGTATTTTATCCATTTTTCATTGGTGGAATTTCCTACCATGGGAATAGTTATCGAGTTAAAGTGAAGTTCCTTCCTTTCCTACCTTCAATTAATTCCATTAACTGGTTCAATCTGATGCATGGCGAAAGTTCTTTCTTTGGTAAAGATTCCTTCATTGTTCAAGGTCCATTGCTTCATTATAATTATCATTCCTTCACCATAGTTCATTCTTTGGTCAAAGTTCTTGACTACTTTAAACTTCCTTTGTTGGTCATCTATTTCTTAGTTAGAATTACATCTTTGGTTAGAGTTATTTCCTTCATCGAATTTCCTTCTTTGGTAAAATATTCTAAAATAAATTATCATAGTTTCTTCCTTGGTTAGATCTCTTACCCGCATTAGATCTCCTTCTCAAGTTAGAATTACTATCTTCTTCAAAGCTGTTTTGCTAGTAAAAATCCATTCTTTGGCCAAAGTTGCTACCTTCATTAGATTTATCACCTTCAACAAGGTTCCTTCCTTCACGCATCGGCTAAAGTTACTAACTCCATCAAAGTTGCAATTTTCATCAAATTTCTTACCTTGTTTAATAAGAGTTCATGGTTCTCACATCAAAGTCCTTATAGATCATCTTAGTCATCTTGGTCACCTTCATTAGTTTGAGTTCCTACCCTCAAAAATTTCTTTCATTGTCTAAGGCTTCCTCGAATTTCTTTCCTTGGGTTTTTGGCCTTCCTCAAAGTTCTTTCCTTTGTTTTACTTACTTTGTTAATGGCATGGATTCATTGAATTTAGGGGAAAATTGTTGTCTCGGTTGTAAAAAGGAAGAGGTAACTTCTTGAAACACCTTACAAATTGATCTTAATTAATTATTTTTCATTATTAAAAAGTATTGATCTTTCATTTATATGTTTCTCTTAGACTCTATCAAATATTGTCTGATATTTCCCCATTTTATTCTCTTTTGGATGATATTACCTTATAATACATGTGTACCTTATGATGGCTTGTTAACAATCTAGATGAAACTACAGATGAACCAATGGCATGGGTAAATTCATCGAACAATATCTCTAAAATAAGCTCATCCTCTTTGTCTACCATGCTACTAAAGGTGGTGATGTAGGAAATAACTCAAATGAACTCAAAAAAAATTAAATGATATGGTATTGAAGAGATTTGTGCCTCTTATGAAAGAATTGCACCTAGGATCCAATGTCCCAAATCAAGACTTCGAGAAATAACAATTCAAGCCACAATAATCAATGTTCATTTGCTTACATAAAACATTATAAATTTATTAGCTAAAACTCTCGTTAAATAATTCATATCACAATTTTAACTTGTCCACCTCAACCAAAGTTCTTTGCATAAGGTTGGCCAAATTTGTTCATAAGTTTACATTGTTATTATATTCAAATGAACATAGGATTACATGTTTATTTTTATTTTTATCATTTTTATATGTTGTGTATCAATTTCATCGTTAAATAAGATGGTCGTGAAATAGATTTTTATTTTGTTTCAACAACTAAATATTTAATTACTTATGGATAAGTTAGATTCTCTCAATTTAACAATTTGAGATGAAATGAATAGATTTCCAAATAATTAGTCCACGAGGATTCAATGTACATAGTGAGTAGAGAAAACAATGGGTGCAATTTCTTCTATTGTTTAGCTTGGGAGTGTAATAGTATACAACATAGTAAATGTCGTATATTCAGTAAACACCATTACATTTCATGATGGTGTACAAGAAGTATCGAGGTTAGATAAGAAATAAATTGTGAGGAGATTATAGTTGAATGAATTATGACATTGAATATCATTATAAGAATAATCAAAAGGGTCTTGACACTCCTTCCATTCATAAATAGGTTTAAAATATCAAACACATTTTTTCTTATGATATCTTCTTTCCCAATACTTTCATTTGATGCTTTACGTATGGATTCCTTTTGTTTTCATGTAGAGGGTGATATGCACAAAACTGTTGATTACAAATTCCTTCGAGTAAATGACGGCAAAAATATGATGGTTAGTCAAACGAGATACAAATTGTACTAAGAAGAAATGTTCAATGAAAAACCACCACGGACAAGAACTAGAGCATATTATGTAAAATATTGGAACAGTCAAGACCCATGAGTTTTCTAAATTTATATTCATTTCCATATATGTATTTATTGACACAAGTTCAATTCTAAAATGTATATAGTGAAGTAGGATTTTTCTAATATTATTTGTTTACAACATAGAGATGACGAAAATATCCTACCATTGAACAATCAACGAGTGTAAGTTTTGTAAAATTCCAGTTGAATTATGTGACTATTTTTTTAATACACATTCAATACCACAAAATATATAAGGAAACAACATTTTTTTGACATCCTTTCCTTACAACAAAAGGCTATATATACATAAGAGAGAGAAAACAATTTCAAATTAATTGTTGAAAACGTATATTATAAGTTTGTA
>LPNX010372056.1:337805-384573 GCA_001517045.1 Pseudotsuga menziesii | reverse complement strand
GGTGTGCTTTTCACTAGTCAAGAAATGTATGACTATACCATATCTAATTTAACAGTTATTCTTATTTGCAACCTGTTCTCACCAGGGTTGCAGGGCCTTCATCATTGATATAACCTGCAACAGAAACATACAAGTTACAACAGATTATAGAACAACCAAATGACTTCCTTGATGTTAAAGAGACAAAAAAGATTCGAAACATCAGAATAAGGTTAGGCTGCTTAGAAGTACTCATCACATGCAAGTTCCTCATAACAAAGGGCATCCAGTATTCTAGTGAAGACGTCAATAAATCATTCTCACTACCCGTTTTGCAGTGTACTACTCTATGCTTTTATAAAATATACTGATCCTCAATCATACTCACAACAAAGATCTATGGTTAGCAAATGACACAAGGTTGCACACCAATATGGGAACGAAACAGGAGGCATCAAATTGGAGGTTTCTACTTTCTCTCTGGTTCAGTTCTACTCAATAATTTTAGAATCTTTAACGAAGGACAGCTTTTAGGAGTTCAGACAGACCACTATAAAACTGCGAAATTGCTCAGTCCACATGTTCCACAAGAAGCTGCATTTGACATTATTGGAAATATAATTAAAAGAACCACAAATGTATTGATGAAATCCTTCAATGCAACCAGCAGGAATTCCAGCCCACTCCTATCTAAGCCTAAGCTCTGACAAAATAGTTTAAGATCCCGTTTCGGTCTTCCGAGGATGATGTATTTCATTTCACTATCCAAACATCAGGGATTAAGGCCTCACTGATTTGAATACCTAATCCTATGATCTCTAAGCTTTCACACCTAATGTGCCACATCCAACTGCCCCACATCCAACTGCTTTAAAACTGTATCTTCCCTCAAACCCCACATTTATCCTAAGTCCCTGAAAATAGCAATGCAGAAGGATAGATCAGAACCATGAAACTACAAACTTGTGAAATTCTGAAATATGCCTCACACTACCTGCTGTTCAATCAGATCTAATGCAAATACCAACCCCAAATCACCCACAGTACTAAGGATCTAGGTATACACCAAATGCCCATTGTAGGAGTATACAGCAGAGAGACAAAATGGTTGAATAAAATGAAAAACACCCACCACAAATTCCACAAATGGGCTTCATAAAGACCTATAAGTTCCCTAGCCCCAGCCAAAGTACTCCAAATCCAGATTCCCCATACACAACGGTCTGTGAGAAGGGGGCTTCAAGTCAAATAAAAAATGAAATGGGTTCAGATGAACTTACTGCTATGAAATCCACCATAGAGTCCGAGAAAGAATACCAATGGAACGAGCATGGATAGCAGCACCAAACCCACAACTGCAACTCCAAATTTCCTCCATCCCTTCTTCATAGACATAATTTCCTTACGAAAACGCTAATCATCGGGTGCTATTTGCCCTCCTTGCCTGCACCATCAGATCTGGAGGTTTAATGCCCACAAACTCATGAGTGGGTGAACATAAATTTATCACAGGCAGTGGTACACCCAAATCAGCAAAAGACATTCTATCCTGGAAATTGCAATTCGCTTGAAATCCAGTACTGTGGTTAATTTGAGCAAACTGTGCATACAATATCAATATGTGTGGGGAAAGCTATGGATCTATAAGACCCCTAGCTCTACAGTGAGTTGAGCTGTGCGATCTGTGTTTCATTAGGTAGGCCAAACAGACATCCTTCTCACGGTATTATGCTAAAAGGTGAATCCTTGGCGGGTATGGCATTTGTAGGTTCCGCGCCCTATGTGACTTTTGGCTCTTTTTTGTTTGTTTGAATGACCTTTCTTCTTTGGTGTCTTTTGGAAGTTGATTTAATGGTAATATCTAGTTGATTAGATGTTGGAGATATAAGAGTATACATTTTCTGATGTATGGTAGGCTACACTCAACATTTTGATGACCAAGGAAAGCTTGATATTTTCCTAGATTTGGTGTAGTAAGAACTCATGTTTTGTTTCATCACTTTGAATATCAGGTTAATATTTTTTCTATATTATATTTGAAATATTTGCAGTTCATAGTTTTAGAAACAAAATTTTGTGCACAATGGCATCTACTTTCTTAAACATAAAAACATAGAGATTCTTGGAACTATACCAGTATTTTCCAAAGTCTATTGTTCAAATCCACCTCTAAAAGTTAATTTAAAGTTTTTTCCTAGCCCCTCTTGTCTTCCCCATGATTATGAGCATTAGAGATTTAAATGCCATTCTTCTGTACTTGGTTGGATTTGGAAATGTCGCTAATTTGATGCACAATGGATCCAAATTGTACTAGTTTTCGTTAGTCAACATTTTCTTAATGTGATCCTCATATTTTCTAAAAGTTTTGCTCATTTCATCTTTGCAGGACTAGTCTATGGGCTGAGTTCGACCTCAAGCAAATCTAAATAAGTGTAATGAAGTTTGACAGGGGTATGAAACTTATGGTTTTGTTGCATTTCAAGATCCACCAATGTATGGTTATATGGCATACTTTGTTTTTGGATTGATGGAATCTAAGGTATTCTCTATTAATCCATTTAAGGTGGTCCCATAGAATCCCATATTGACAATGAATCATTGTAGGGTGGCACCTCATGAGAGTGTTCGTAAAATCAAGTGGCCCTTTCTAAATGAAACTAAACCTAAATAAATTAAGAGTTGCATAGAGAACACTCTAATATTATAACCACACTTGGAGATGTTCAATCAATGGAACATGATGCAACAGAAGAATGGGCACTGACTTCGAATTGTTTTTAGAAGGGATTCAACTATTGGAACAAGGTTAGACAAAAAGATAGCCTTTATGCTAGACACATATATAAAAAGTCAGCAAAAGACGGTGTCGTCGCTATAGAGACGACTAGGCGTGGATACAACGACGTCCAAGAGTTTAGGCATGGATACAGAGACGTCTAAGAGTCCAGGTGTGGATACAGTGACGGCTAGGTGTGGATACAGCGACGCCTCGTTCCTGTTACATCGGATTTTACACCAAAAAGTAAGAAACGTGGAAAACCTCCGTGGAAAAATCCGCGCTTTTGTACTAGTGACATTATGGGTTACAAGGGTAAAGGGGAGTGTGGATTAAGAGAATTATTAGGAGGAGAAGAGGTGTTGAAGATGTATAGGGCTAGAAATAGTACATGAAACTTGAGTGATGAAGGGGGATAAGGTGGAGGGGAGGAAGTGAGTGATGGTTTAATGAAAGAGAGGATTGGTGAATGGAAAGGTGGATATGGAATATTAGAGGAGGAACAAGATGTGTTGGAGGAGAGAGACGAAGGAGGGGGAAATTGAAAAGATGAGAATGAGATGCGATACAACAGAGAATAGGGGTCATAATGAGGAAGGGGGTTGAGGAGAAGGGATAAGTTGAAAACATAGAAGAAGATATAGAGAGAGAGATAATGATGTGGAGAGAGTGTGAGAGAGAATAAGATAGAGAGGGAGGAGGGGGGTGAGGGAGGGATGGAGATAGAGTGAAGGAAAGAGATATCGAGGGAGTGGTAGAAGGTGTGTGTGTGTGAGGAGTGATGAGGGAATAGACATAATGAGAGAAAGGGGTAGGTTCACACATGTAGAGAGAGAGAGAGAGATGGTGTCAAAGACAGATGGTGGAGGGTTGAGAGATGGAGAGAGAGGGATGCTGTGAAAGAGAGAAACATGAAAAGGGAGGGTGAAAAGCGATAGGGAGGGAGGGATACAAGTTTAGATAGAGAGAGAGGGGGGGGCGGGAGGTTAATGGAACAGAGGGCTAGTAATTAAGGGAGAAGAGAGGGAGATATTGATAGAGGGAGTTAAATAGAAGGTGGAGAGAGAGGGAGAGATAGAGGGATTTTGTGAGAGAAGGGTACACACACACAAATATTATGTGAGAGAGAGGGGGATGGGTGAGCATCAGAGGGAGAGGGGGAGGGGTGAGAAATAGAGAGAGAGTGGTTTATAGAAAGATAGTGAGGGAGATATAGAGAAGGTGGAGAGAGATTATGATATATGGGAAGTGAGGGAGGGACACACACACACACAGATTATGTGGGAGATAGGGAGGAAGGGATGAGTGACAAAGAGGGAGGGGGTTGAATGATATAGAGAGTAATATGGAGGGAGGGATAGTGAGGGAGGTATATAGAAGGTGGAGAGAGACTATGAGATAGGGGGGTGAGGGAGTTACACACACACACATAGATATATAAAGAGAGAAGGGGGGGGAGAGGGACACACAAACACACAAAGAGAGAGAGAGAGAGGAGGGGGGTGAGCGATAACAAGAAAGTGGGGAGGGGTGATTGATAGAGAGAGAGTGGTGGAGGGAGGGATACTGAGGGAGGTATAATGAAGGTGGAGAGAGGTTATGAGAGAGGGGTAATGAGGGAGGGGCACACACACACACACACATAGAGAGAGAGAGATATTGTGTGGGAGAGAGATAGGGGGAGGGGGGGACTATAAAGAGAGAGTGATGTAGGGAGGGATAATGAGGGAGGTATAAATAAGGTGGAGAGATATTTTGAGATATTGGGAGTGAGGGAGTACACACACACACATAGAGATAGAGAGAGAGAGAGGAAGGTTGTGTGAGAGAGAAGGGGGAAAGTCAGACACACATACACATAGAGATAGTGAGAGATGGAAATACAAAGGCAGGCAGGGATAGTGAGTAAGGAATAGAGGGATAGTGAGTAAGGCACATGTGTATCCATAGATGTTGAAAAACTATTATTTAGGGATCGAGTCTTGGATTTCCTCCCTTGACTATGTTGAGGCCTTAATACCCATATCTAATGCTCAAAACCTCTTAAAGGCATGTGCATATTTTCTTGGAGACCAAGAATAGCTTGAGTAGGTCTTATATGGTGCTTCGAGGAATTGTTCATTAACATGGGTTTCTAAAATATTCCATTATGTCCTAAGGAACAAGCATATTCCCTCAATCGTGTTTCATAGGTCCCATACTTGCTGCTAAAAACCACCTAATTCTACTAACATCCATGTTCATAGTCCAATATATCTATGTGATGCCATGTGTCTTTTTTTAAGGTATACTTCCTATCCCTATATGCCTACAAGATTTATTTAGGGCCCAAGGCCATATTTTCCGCCCCTGGCCATGTCCATGGCCTTGAGATGCATACCTAGTTCTCAACAAATGATGATAGCATGCATATCCCGATTAAGATTCAAATGACTCACTTTCAATGTCATGTGTGGTGGTTGGAGGCATCAATTTTGGCCCTAAATGGTTAACAACTTCCTTTAAGGCGTAATGACTAAGTGTTTTCCCATACCCATGTGAAGGCGCCTAATATTTGTACTTAGTGCTAAATTTTTTCTAATGGAACTAGTATCCCAATTTCAAGGTAAATGAAACCATGGAAGGATCTATTGAGGTTGTTCAACACATCATTATTTTATATAGATGGATAGAAGCATATTCTATGGGATAAAGCCTAGGTTTCCCCCCTTATTATGTCTAAGGTCTCAAGACACATACATAGTACTTAGAAACCCCTAATGGTTCCTATATCCCCATTCAAAACAAAACTATCAATATGAGAGGTCATTTATGGTGATTCAAGGTGTCGTTCATGGACCTTGAGCCCTAAAATCTCGTTTACAACCTAAAATTAAAGCTTTATGTACCAACCATTATTAACACCTTATCCTCCATATCTAATGCTAAAAAGATCCTAATCATGGCCATATCCCAACTTAAAGGTTAAGGATACCTTTAAAATATCATGTGTGTTTGTTCAAGGTGTTCCTATTGGCCCTATATGTCTATAGGATTTTTTTAGGGCCCAAGGACTAGGTTTCCTCCCTCAACCATGTCCACGGATATGTTTCTAGTGCTAAGAGAATTTTCATGCACTGTATATTCTCTCTTAGATGCAAAATATCACTTAGAGAGGTCCCATGTGCAGGTTCGATGCCTTGTTCATGGACCTCAAGCCCTAAAAGCTACCTTTAGGACATAATTCTTGAGTTTCTTCCCTAAAGAATGCTCAAGGGACTATGACCCATACTTAGTTCTTAAAACCTCCTAATGGTGTCCATATTACAACACAAAGAAAAAATAAGCTCTTGGGAGGTTATGCATTGTTGTTTGAGATGTTGTTCTTTATGATGTTAAAATATTACTATAGGTCCTCAGTCTCGATGATGCAAACTATTGTTTTATTCATTTTCCTAGACATGCACCAAAACCTTTTTTTGTGATTCTCCATAATGGATGCATGTTTTGCTTCTCTAAAATGCGTGCGTGTTTTGCTTCTCCAAAACGCACGTACTCTTTCCTTCTCCATAACGTGTGCATGTTTTGTAACTATAAAACACGTGGGATTTTTTCCTATCCTAGCCAACATGTCATATGACAAGCGAGGCTCAAGATTAACCAAACCAAGCATACATAACATGAGCGCATTGTGTTTTATGCATCATCAACGTGTTTCCAAAAGGTAGGATTGCATCTAAAAGGTCCATCAACTTCTTTCACACACCCTAATATTTCTTGTAGTATCTTGATTGTTAGGAATCCCAACCTTTTCTAGGATAAACTAATTTCTCCTTGGTATTGTGCTATATAGGGTTTTAATATTTAGATTTGTTTGAAGAAGGCGGAATAAGAAAAATGAAGAAGACATGTCGTTCAGGAATATATTGATAGATCAAAGGATTGGTATTTATTTGATGGTGTTGCATAGGGCGGTCCTAAACTCCGTGTAGGAGTAGGATCATAATTTCATAGTGATTTGCATTTCATAAATTTTAATGTAGGGTTAAGGATGGAGCTAACAATTTCATGAAATTTATGGCTTTGAGGGGCACTGCTATAATCAACTGGAAATGGTGTTAATAATATACAAGTCTCTCGGGATTTCCTTCCTTTTACCAAATTGTGGAATAAGGAATTTTATATAAGGAATTTGCACTTACAACCTATTCTGGATGTGTTTTTTTATTTATTGCATTTTTTATTTAAAAAATACTCTGACCATGTTTATAGGGAAAGGAACCATGTTGCAATCCAATTTCTAAAGGGATGTTCCTTGTTGTATTTAGGTCACTAGATTATTCAAGAAGATTCACAAAGCCACATTTCAAAATATATGCATCATGTTCATTTTTAGTCTATAATTTCGACCTTGAGTTGCCACTAGTATGTATAGGGATTCAATATTTGTCAAAAACATTTTTTGGTTTTTTGGTTTATGTAATCTTGTTATCAAGGTGAGAAGATGATACTATCCATCTTCTGAATGGATCATTTCCATGATTTAGTTGATATCTTATGTATTCTTTGCAATCTTGCAATACTATTATTTTTTCCTTTCCAAATATAGGAAATACTATATCACTAAGTAATAGCACCTTTTTAATCTTGATTCAACCTATAATATGCTATTAGACATTTAAAAAAATAATTATTATTAAAATTTATAAAATTGCAAGTTAATATTTTATATATTCTTTGCAATCTTTAACTATTACTCTCTTTCCTTTCTTTTCTAAATGTAGGAAATACTATATCATTAAATATAATTTGTTTTTAATCAAGATTCAACCTATAAGATACTATTCAAAATTTTAAAAAGTTAGTTTTTAAATTTATAAAATTGGAATGTCATATATTACATATTACATCACATTATATAAATTCATGTGTAACCTTCTTAGTCTGTAACCTTCTGTGACTAAGTATAAACTCTTTTTTAGTCTTACTTTCAATTTTTAAGATACTTTTCAACATTTTAAAATAAATTTGTTAAAATTTATATATTTACACTATCACATTAAATAACATCACAATATATGTAACTCATCTCTATTCCCTTTACAAAGAAAAAATTGTCATTCTAGTTGATAAGAGTTTCTCAAAGAAAAAAATGTCATTCTAGTTTATTAGAGCTTCTGTTGAATTAATAGATTGTGTATTGTGAAGGAAGAGATTTTAAAAAGAATACACGCAATATTCACTCTTACATTCATATTAATAAAATAAAAATGCTGCAATCCACAGTTTTCTTTGCACTTTTTTATCTTTCAATAATAGCTTTAATTTCTAGGTATGCTTATGAACGTGTTGTCAGATTGGTTTGCAAGTTTTTCAATTTTGTGTTTATTATTTCTAAAATTTTGAATTTGTCACATTTGTGGGCAACTTTGTCAATTTTGTGTTTATATTTCTAAAAATATAACACGATATTGAAAACCACGTAAGTTTATCACTCTTACGAAAGCCCTTTATGTTACTCAGATTTCAAAGAAAAAAATAAATGTGCCTAGAATGTAAACAACTACTGATAAAAGTAATAAAGGTGGTATTATCATGGATTTTGACTAATGAGCATGTTGTAATACAAGGTACATCGTTTTGTCCATTTGCTTCTTTAAATACATATAATGAATAATGAGTTCTGTTCACTGCTCAAGCTATTGATATCTGCTCATTTTCATTTTCCAGAAGTGGTGGTGTTCTCCATTCGAGAAGACTATGATTCATTGGAACTTGTCCATAGTCGAATGTTTATATGAAAACACAAAGAAACTCTTCAAAGAATTTGAATCGATCAATTATTGTAAAAACGGAGGGAAATTTTTCTAAGGTTAGATGTAAGGACATACTTCATTAAAGTGCGTAAACAGAGTCTCATAACTACGTAAAATAACATAGATAATAAAGAAAATATGGTTATGTGTATTTTATTTATTTTTATCTATAGGAATTAACAATTAGGGTCGAGCTCATACTTGCATGAGATGGCATCAATTCTTGTCCACTACCACTATACCTTTAAGAATATTAATATTGCACCATACAGACTACACATGGCTTAGTCTAGGCTGAACTCATGATTTCAAAAAGAGTTTTTTAATAGTGCACCTTATTTTCAAGTAGTGTACAATCCACGGGCCAAGAAAATCTTGTTATTCATATCAACATGAAGATGCTATTTTAAGCCAAAATGAATAGAAGGAGTTAACCCCACATGATCGAAAGGTTACGGAAATAAGACTACTTAATTTGCATCTACGTGTCATTTTCCTTCTTTGAACCAAAACTCTAGCCAAGCTATAGATTTTGATCTCAATGCTAGATAAGGAAAAGTTTTAGGGAAAATTTTAGCCTAGGTGCTAATTTTCAAGGTTATTTTCCAAAAAAATATTCAATATTTTCCAATCTTTTTTTTCAATATTATTTTCCCAAATTCCATAGGATTTAAATTTTTACTACAAAAATTGCCAAAATTATCCAAAAACTATAGAAATACAAAAATTGCCAAAATTATCCAAAAACTATAGAAAACCCTTAAACTCTTGTTTTTTATTTTTTTCAACACCATTCAAATTTTTATGGTTGAAAATTTAATAATTAGTAAGATTCACCAAGGATTCTACATTTTATGAAAATTATGGATCCTAAATTTTTTTTTATGCTAGACAAGATTGAGAAAATATGTACCTATTATATTTTTGTTCACACACACACAAACACATTATTTTTGTAAAACCAATATTCAAAAAATTTCCTTATATATATATAACTTAAAACTTCACATTTACATTTGTTTCCTAATAGAGGTTTTGGTAAAGGTTCCTTATACCCAAAAACAAATTAATATACTAAATTCTTATATGTATAACAATGAACTTCACACAAATTTTTTTTTGACACCCCCTATAACATAAGCACCAAATGGACAATCCACAAAGGGTGCATTCTATAGGACCATGCTATCATAGAAACCAACCATCAAATAAATAGTGGTCATTTTCAGTCTAAGTTGATTGGTGTTAGGTTGTTTATATGGAGCTCTAACAATGTTTTTTTTAAAGTAAACAACATGTAACATGTTATTCTAGTGAGAATCAAATTTACATAATACTAACTTCAAAGAAGTTAAAACCTCCTTTTCTAACCATAAGTATCCAACATCTATGACCAAAGGTCCAACATTGAGCAGAAACCAATACATATAGAGAAAACAAACTCCATCATATAGATCCAACTGCAACCCCTAAATTATGTCCAAAAGAACATATCTATGCACAAGAAACTATGACACAAGAGGGTCCATGACATCCTGGGAACAAACTGTCTAGCAAGAGACAACATCATCTAGCAAAATAACATCTAGCGAAAACAAAGATAACTACACAGAGACTGTCCACTAAATAATTCCCAAGAAACTTTCCAGGATCTTAAAATATTTGTAAGGATCCTTCATTGACCTTTTCAAAATCAACCAATTCTTCAAAATATAGAACTCCTTTAGGTGCACCCACAACTTTCTTTTATAGCTGGTCATCCAACTTATTGAAAGATCTGTAGATGTGGGAGAAGGAGAGTGTAGTAAACAAAGGCTTCAAGGCATCTACTCTATCACACCAACTCTATAAATGGGACACCTTGAGGAGGGTTCTATTGTTTTTTCAGTCCATAATCACTTTTGAGTCCCCAAATAACTGTATACTACTATTTATTTTCTTGAGAAAACTAGAGAAGGTCCCATAATAGAAGTAATTCAACCTGAGTGTTCTATCCCATGCCATATCCCATCCAAAGAAAATGCAGGAGATTGTAAAAGAATATACTTACCATAACACTACAACCCTTCCCTGAGTTGGATGCTTCATTAATAAAAAACCAAATTCTCCCACTTTATGAGAGACAATTTCTTTGTGAATCCTAGTGTTCTTCTGATATTGAATACTATGATGTTCTATATAACGTTTCAATATCTTAAGACAGGTAACATAAACAGTTTTCTTCATCACCTTCGAATATCTTCAAGTTCCTTATTGTCCATATTCCTCAACAAAGAAAAGAGGGAAACTCTTTGTTATGGGAAGCTATGAACCCAACCCTTCAAAGTCAGGTCAAAGGAATCTTGCTTCCATTTATAGGAAACATGTAGCAAATAATTTCCCTCCTCCAAAACTGATACAGATAAAGGACAATTTACAAAAATGTGATTAACAGTTTTAGAACTAACCCTACACATAGAACATATGTTGGGCCCCATAAATCCTGTAGATAACAAATTATCCTAAGTTAGAGTATTGTTATGTAGGAACAACCAAATGAATCATTAACTTTCAAGGGAGTTTACTATGTATAAATTTTTTACACCACCAACCCCTAGAACTAGTCACAAGGTGTAAGGCCATAAAGTCATAAGCACTCTAGGAAGTGATTTGACCATTTGCCTTATTTTTGTCCCAAACACGATTTCCTCGTTATTGGTGAGCCTAATACCTAAATGGTTGAGGCCATCAAAATATTGATTCCACTCACCATAGGTCTCCTCATACAATTTCATATCTTCATAAGAATACCAATAAGAGAGAAAATGGCTCATCTTATTCCAAACGTGCTCTAGTCTAAAACAAACTACTTATACCAGTTGGGAAATAAGAGCTTGGGAACGTCTAGTAGTACAAAAATATGCAAAATTTCATGCATGGATTTCAATTTTTCAACAAAACCTTCCCCTAAAAAAATTACATCATCACGAAACATCAACTATGATATACTATGGTGAACAGTAACTTTGACACCTATCAGGGAATTGACGAATTTAGCCTACCGAATCAACTTGCTAACACCATTTGTAATAACGAGAAACAATAAAGTGGAAAAAGGGAAACCCTTCTTGAGCACCCTTGAGATCTTAAAGAAAAGAGTGGGTCTTTCATTGAAAAATATATATAAGGAATCAAAGGAAACACAAGCCATGATCCATTCAACCACATTAAAGGGAAGCCATATTTGCAACAAAACTATCCTAAGTTAACTCTAATATAATTTGACATAACCTTTGATGAGGTCAATATTGAGAAGCGAGGATATATTTTTCTTTAACTTTATGGAATGAATGGCTTCATGAGACACTCTTGTAGCATCTAAAATATGTCTATTTTCCAATAACCTAGTTTCTCACTAGATATATATTATTCTATATTTGCTTTAAGCCTAATAGCAATTATTTTTTTAATAATTTTTTAGATGATGGTACAAAGTTCTATATGTTTGAAGTCATGTCAAAGGTAATAGGCTTGGACCTCTTTGGAATGAGAGCAATAAAAATGCCATTGAGTGTTGTAGAAACTACCCCCTTCACCCTGAACTCCTCCACCACCTATAAGAGCTCATGCCCCATGAGCTCAAATAGGGTATAAAATAGATCTATTGTCCATCCATATGCATTGGGACTCTTATCCTCAACCATATTTTTATGATCCACTCTAGTTCCTCCAATGAAAGTTCCTTTCAAATACTTTTCCCTTCCTCTTAAGAGAATAAGTGAGTTTAATTTCGGGACTCTTATCCTCAACCATATGTTTTATGATCCACTCCATTTCCATTTCCTCCAATGAAAGTTCCTTTCAAATATGGTTCCCTTCCTCTTTGAAGAAGAAGTGAGTTTAATGTTTGATCACATCAACATAAGAAGAAATGTTCGAGGTCTTAGGATCCTTGAACATATATGAAAAATGAAGAACAACTGTTCTTTTCAAGTCCTCTAGTGAACTAATAACCCTGTCGTTTGAATCTTTCATATCCTAGATAGAATTAAAATTCTTCCTAAATTGCATACTTATGGAAAAAATAGTATTTGCATCACCTTGATTGATCTTGATGGATCAAATTTTTAGACTCTAGGTGACTTGTTGCACTTTAAGAATATTACTTTTGTTATTATCCAGCTCCAGAAGTTTCTCTTCTCCTTAGGGAAAATAACTAGTAGAATCCGTAGAAGAAATCCCATCAATCTTTTCTTCCAAATCCATTATATATTGAGAGAAGGATTATTTTTTAATTTTTTCCCAATTCTTAACCACCTTTTTTAACTCCTTGAGATTAGATGTTAGATTATCCATTGTATAAGATCCACCATCATAAATGGAATATTCTCAAAAGTCCTTTACCAAGGAAATAGCAAAGAACGGTCATTAAGACACACAAGGTTGAACTTCAAAGGATAGTAGCAAGTCAAAGCTGCCAAATCAAGCTGAATACAAATGGGGAGGTGATATACCAAATCTTAAGGTACATGAATGAAATACACAAACAAATTGAACCAAAGAGTTTGAAATAAGAAATCTATAAATCCTTTTGGATACACCAAAGGCCCTAACTATACATTCTTCCATGTTGGAGTCATGGGATGAGGAAGACAATCCACCAAACTTTCCTTGATAAAGAGGTTTTTGTAAAAGGACCCCAAAGGATCCATATGAGAGGAGTATACCCAGACTTAATTAGGATCCATGTTCAAATTCCAATCCTCTCCAAATATCAAATATCCCCTCTTAAGAGACCTGTGTTATTTACATTCCCCCAAAAAATCCATATTAATGTAAGAAGCATATCAATTCATCACATTCACGAGTTGAGAAAATCCCGTATATATCCATTTCATAAGAATACATGTAGGAGAAGAAAATGCCTTGAAATTAGCTTTGGCAGGGTTCCAAATAGATAAGAGTCCCCCAGAAAAATGTTTCACATCTAGTGCACAACATTCCCACCTAGAATAACCTTCAAAAATATTCCATTTCTTTCAAACCATTGCACATAGTTTCATGAACCTTAGAGAGATTGAAAAGACGTTTGAGGAAATTAAAATTTTCCCGTCCACGCAAAAATGAGATATTAAAGGATATGAGTAGCATCAAGGAAGCTCATTGGGGGTCAGCCCTACTCTAAGGACCCCATAATAATTTAATAAAATATGATTAGGAGGACTAGAAACTTGTCATAGTCTAATAGATAGGGGAACAAAATATCTCATGGAATCACAACCCTCCCTCCTTGCAAAATATTTCTTCTTTATCTTCCTCCAGATAGCCACATTCTCAATTGGATATAGGAAATGTATGACACCTCAAGGTTTGAATTTTTATCTAAGTATAGAGGAATGGCCTCTTAAGTTAGCACATCCTTTAATGAAGGCCCGATATATTTAAGCACAACCCAATTAAGAGAGAGGATGTTAGAATGGTATTTCTGTAGGGATCCCTCAAGAGAAGAAGGGACCAAACAAGGAAAGTCCCTATCTAGATAAATCTTGACACTAACCCCATGAAAAAATTAGACATACCTTAGCTGTTAGGAAGGTTTATCCATCCCCAAAGAACCATCTAGAGGAACTATAATACCCTAGTTCTTAAGCCTAATATTTATGTTCCTTCATGTGACTTATGTTCTTTTGCATTATGGACTTACTATATTTTATATGATTGTGGAAGTATGGTCCTTTCCATGATTAATGTGATTAAGTACTTATGATTGTTGTTTCATAACGTGACTTTGGACTTTAGCACTATTATTAATGTTACTGTTATTACTAGCATCTTTGTTAGCTTTAAATGTTGTTACTATTGATGAAATAAACAATTGGCTTAGAAAAGGAAACTAAAAGAGTAAGAGGGACCATGGATTCCACAATGTGAGGGGGAATGGGACATCCCTAAAACCTTATAACTTGTTGTTGGCTTAAGTTTGTCCATCCCAATTCATATTTGCACCTTGGTGACATGAATAATGTTGGTCACCCAAACTTTGTACAAGGAACCCTTTTCTCAATATTTATGGACTATAGAGTTAATATTGCATCCTTTTCACACCTTAATGGGGACCTCTCTCTTAGGGAACCCTCCTTGGGAAGATATTTCCTCACATTTATGTGTTTTTGGTCATTTATGAACCTTTTTCCTAGTTTCTATGGGTTGTAAGCTATTTTCTAGATTTCACTCTTACACTATGCATTGGTGATCCTATTTTTGTGCTTCCATGATATTTATTACCCTATTGGATTCCTTATCTCACATATTTCTCCCTTGTTTATGTTTTGTAACTCCATTATGCATTAGTGTGCCTACATGTGCTCTTCATTCCTCCACTCCTTAGTTTTTGGTAACTCCTCCTCAGGTTGCTAATTCGGAAAAGGAAATCTTTTCACTAAGCAACCACTCAAATAATTCAAGTTAAGTGATGCAGAGGCATCGAGATAGCTGGACAAATTTGTTAAGGAAACATAATTCCTGATCTTTAGGATCAGATATTTACTATAGGAGTGGGTTCCCGAAAACTAGGAAGATACATTAGGATGAATAAATTCATAGATAGGAATTGTCGATGTGTTTTTTTTTTTGTTTCAATTGATTTAGGGATTAATCTAGGAATAGATTTTTTTTCCCTCATCTGATGAAGAGGGTTAAAACCTATTGTATAAATATAAAATTCATAACGGTAGTCTGGTTAGACCATAGAGTATTAGATTCAAATATTTTAGAATTGTATGTTCAGTTTCAGAGACTAATAGTAAGAGTCATTGGTTCAAAGAGACCATTTTCTGTATCCTTGTGAATTTAATTGAGTGTTTTGTGCCTCAATCTATTGGAAGGAGATCACGGGTTCTGCATATTTTTTGATTGAAATGCAAAATCATGACCTACTAATCCTTGTGAATTCAATTGAGTGTTATGTGTCTCAATCTCTTGGAAGGATATCACGCGTTCTAGATAGTTTGTGATTGAACTGCGAAATCATGGCCTGCTATTTCGTGAGGAATCATGGTCCATGGATTATAGGGGAATCATGACTATTCATTCCAAAATTGTAGAGGAAAAGGAATATGACTCTGTCAGAAAATCGAAGTGAAGTATTGATAAATATGAATAACAGAATTAAAGAATTGGACGTGGCTTTCAAAAACTCCAGCAGCAAGGCATAATTTGGTATTAGAGTGTAAAGTTTGACCTAGTAAGTGACATTTCTACAAAAGAAAAATATTGAAATTCATATTTTCTTGAAAATTGTGAAGTTAACTTCTTGACTAAAAAAAAAAATCGAATCAAGAAATGGCTGTAAGGATGAGAGGAGGAAGAGCAGGTCGAAGGGGTAGACCTGTTGCAAATGTTGAGCTAGTAGAGAAGATGAGAGTTATGCAGGCTAGAATGGAGGCCATGGAGTTGGATATACACCGAGAACCAAACCTAGGGGATGTGAGTGACCATGAAGAAGTAGGGAATGAACAAGAAGAAGAACTAGCCCCTGGGAGTGTTGAGATAAGAATGCTGAGGTTTGTGTTAGGTTCTAGTTCTAGACCAAGACCTTCCTTGTCCACCTATGATGGAAATCTATCCACAGAAGGTTTGATGGACTGGATAGGAGAACTAAACAAATATTTTGATTATGAAGAGATTGAGGAGGAAAAGAAGGTAAAGTTGGCTATTACCAGACTAAAAGGCCATGTAGCCTTATGGTGGGATAGTGTATAGTCAGCGAGGAAGAAGAAGAACAACACAATAATAAGGAGTTGGGACAGAATGGTTTCCAAGATGAGAGGCAAATTCTTACCCAAATATTATCATCTAGGTATTTATAGGCAGATGCAAAACCTCAGACAAAAGTTTCTTAATATGAGAGAGTATTGTTACAGAGAGAAATTCCTATGGCTTGGGGTACCACAATAAACAGATTGACTCTAGAAATCAATCCTTTCCTATATGCAAGAGAAACCAAATATCTAACACTAAAGGATCTTGATTCATACCTTATTCCAGACGGTTGATGTAGATCCCCGTTGAGCTTTCCAACTCCAGCTTGTATTGATAAATTTCTATCTCAACACTCAGCAAAGAAGACAAGCATGCTATATATAATTGTGTTAGACCTACTCTAGCATATACAATCAATAACATATAAGTATTTAAAAGCATGCATGGATCAAATACTCATTTAAATACACATTATTGGACAGGAAAAGATATTTCTATTGATATAAAACAAAGATTACAGTAGTGACAACCTCTGTCGTCACATCTGTGAATTAGAGAAACTGAGTCCCCCACTTGGGCCTCTACCACTTCAACCCTCCATATCTCGATAGCAAGCTCACAAGAAAAAGGTGTTGAGGCCTGGAAATTCACAGGCAACAACAACAAGGGATTTTCCCCAGTCAACGTTCCCAACTAGCCTGTGACTGTTTGGTATAGGGAATCCATCCGGTTTGCGGCCCAGCTACCGTAGGTCAAGTAACAAAAGGGTTTACCGGTTGCGGCCCGGTCCACCATATGTTTTTGTATTTTTTGACTTAAAGTATGATATACACATGCCTAATTAACAATGCAGGGTGATAAAGATGCAAAGAGTCGTCACAATGTGATGCGCAGGTTCTTACCTCTTGTCTTAGAACTCACAAGCATCCAAATCACATATATGCAAGAAAATAAATACTAACTAAACTATCTCTAGAGAGCTGGATATTAATTCATGAGTAATGCACCACTGTCCATGTGTTATGGCAAATCACAGATAACTGTTCTTACAACCAAACATATAAACATGAATAAAAGTATACATGATAAGATAGCTCATCAACAGTTAAAACTCCCATTACTCATAGTGGAAAAAACATCGAAAAGGTACTGAAGAACAGCTAGAAAAGAACATAGGTTCAGGAAGTTAGAACGATCTTACAGCTAATGAGACACAGTTGAAAACGAAATAGTTCACATTCAACATTGCTCATTTAATCACATTGATACATTCCACATAGCACTTCCTCCAACAGGCAAAATTTGTAGTCTCTAGTTGTAAAATGAAATAGTTCCTCTTACAAGCATTAAGTTACAAGTTTTTCCATGGAAAAATCCCCTTGTAAGTTCTAACTTTCAAATATTTAAACTACAACAGCAGACCGCTTGGGCTGCCCCCAAACGTATGACCTTTCGGTCCCTCCAAACGTTTCATCTTCCCATTTTATTTTCTGTACACATTCATGATCTGATTAGTAACTGATAGATATTTCGGGCCTATGCCTTTGTCGCCATTCATTTTGTCTTTTCCTTCGTCTGTCCTTCTTGCGATCCTGCTGGCCATGGTTCAACCTTTTCCAAAACTGCCTAGCTATGCCTTCGCGCCGCGGTAGTCCTGCGATTCATCAAAGTGTATCATTCATTGGGATTACATTTTAAAACGAAACGTTAAATTCTATTAATCGACGGCTGCTCAACAAGAAAGATCATGCATTGCATTACTGCTAACACGGACGGGTAGACTTATCCACAGCCGCATAGGCAGGCTTTAACAGGCGATGTGCGCTGTGAAACACTTAAGCACGTCGGAGTCGGAAGAGTTAAGACCTAAGATGCGGGCGGGAAAACTTCAAATCGAAAGTCGGAAAGACAACGACATTGGAAGCCAAACGCTTTGCATAGCCGCAATGGCGGAAGAGAAAAGACTATGGTTAGGCGACTAAAATACCAACACGCATTAGAGGGTGGAGCGCTTTATACTTCAGGTGTTTAGATGCTTTGGGAGCCGCAGCGGCGGAAGATCAAAAGGTTATAAACTTGCGACACGCATCAGAGGGCAGAGCGCTTAATACTTTGGGTACTTAGCTGCTTTGGGAGCTGCAACGGTGGAAGGCGAACAGACAAGAGCCTCCAATCGAACTAAGAAATACAAGTGCTAAGTGTTTGAAAACTCAAGAATTTAGCAAAGGTTAAAACTGTTTCACCTCCGAGACAGCAGTTTTACAAGAATAGAAGGTTTGATTCAGCAAATAGCCTCAAAACTTGCGACCCACAACAAATTTCAAACACAAGCAACTTCCAGAAACATGATGAGCATTAATCTTCAAAATCACTCAAAATTAAAGCATGACCAAAAAGGTTCATGAATCCAAACGATTTAAAGCAACACTAAATCAAAAAAGGGGGGTCCAAAATTTGAAAAATTTGGGGAGAACAGTTGCAGCTGCAACAATTGGCGACTACCTGGTGAACCTAGATCTCTGGACAATTTCTTCCTTAAGTAACAAACTGTTTAATAACAAAACCACCATGTTGAATTCTTCTAGATGTATGGATTTCCCAAATGGCAAATATATGTAATTTTAATCATTGAGGGTAGTCAAATTTAGGAAAATGGAAACCAAGATCTCAAAGTCAAGATAACTCTTTCGAGGCCAGGAGTATGAGTTTCATTTTTACCTCTGTCTTCGGGTAACTTCCAGCTTGGACACCACAGGATCGTAACATCTGGTAAACAGAAATATTCAATTGTTCCTCATTCCCATGCCATTTTGCACTCTTTTTGTGCTTTTGGACTTTTGTCCTTTTGAGTCCTCCTCATGCCCTTCTTTCTGAATTTTTATTCAGGCTCCTCTATCCATAGTGTCCTTTTGTGTGAGAGATGTATTTAATTTTCATCTCACAGACGGAGAAGAACTTTTGGCAATTTTATACTCATATGATTTGGTGCTTTGTTTTGATACACATTGCTTTCTTAGGAGTTTTGACTCTTCTTAGCCTTTTGGATTTTAATTCTTGGCATGGGATCATTTATATATAACATACTGTTTACCCTGCTTCCTTTCCATGGGTCTTTGGCTGTCACCCCCTAGGACATATTTTAAGTGTGAGATGGATGGAGCCTCGAAATAGTATTCCAGACCTTTTAATCTTGAGTTACTTTACAGGGATTAAGTAGGACTTCAATGTGTTCATAGCCATTTACGAAAACTGCTAAACTAGAAGAAATTCTATGAGATAAAACCATAATACATAGTCTTATAATCAAGGATTTTAGTTAGTCCAGAATTCTAATGCTCTCCATGCAACCAAAAACTTGCTTCCTTTTATTGAAATCAAACAAAAATTTAAACTAAAAGAAAACTAAACTTCATGACTTAAAGACTCAAAAGACAACCAAGCCAGATTATTTATATACAAGATAGAAGAACACAAACGAAACTCAAGAAAAGTAAGGCTTGAGAACTAAGCCATTTACTGGTAAGTTCTCTTCCCACCCTTGTAGATCTTGCAACTTATAAGTGGAAGAGCCAAGTTTTGCCGCAATCTGGAAAGGACCTACCCACAACTGCTGGAACTTTGTGTGTTTTCCCTTCTCATCATGGGGGTGATCCCACTTGAGAACAAAATCTCCCACTTCAAAGTCTTTTGTTCCTGCCTTATGTTTGTTGAACCATCTCTTTATTACCTCTTGTTGTTGCTTAAAGTGCTCTCTGGCTTTAGATCGAGCCTCTTCTGCTTTCAGGAGATTATATATCCTTATTTGCATAACTTCATCATCCGACCCTCTAGATTCTTGAGCTATTATGGAAGAAGGTAGCATGATATTGGGAGGAAGAATGGCTTCTTTACCGTACACAAGGGAATATGGAGACACTCCTATCGAAGACTTGGGGGTGACTCTGTCAGCCCAAAGGGAATTTGGTAGTGCTAAGTGCCAACTCTTCTGGTTTTCTATTATAGTTTTCTTTAATATTCTAATCAGATTTTTGTTAGTGGACTCAGCTAAGCCATTTCCTTGTGGATAGTAATTAGCAGAATAATGCAACTTTATTCCTTTCTCATGAGTGAAAGAAGTTAATTTAATCGATGAAAAGTAAGTAGCATTATCAAAGACTAAAGAAACTGGAACTCCAAATCTGGTCATAATATGGTCCTGTAGGAAGTTGATGACCGCGTCTTCATTTATCTTGTGCAGCGGGATGGCTTCGACCCAGCAAGTGAAATAATCGGTCGCGGTCAGAATGTACTTGTGTTGTAGGGAGGAATTCAGCTTTATTTCTCCAATAATATCCAACCCCCATTGCTCGAATGGATCTGTGATCATCACAGGCTTTAGGGGTGCTGCTGCTTTAGGTTTCCTTCCACTACACCTTTGGAAAATATCGCACTTCCTGACATGTGCATGTGCATTTTTGAAGAGCGTAGGCCAATAGTAACCGGCTCTGAGAATTTTGTGAGCTGTAGTATCTCCTGAATAATGTCCCCCAGCAGGCCCGTCAAGCAAATCTGTCATTACTTTCTTCGCATCTTCTTTCTCTAAGCATCTAAGAAGAACTCCATCATAGTTTTTTCTGAACAATATTCCCTCAACAATTTGATAGGAGGCTGATTTGAGACGTAGCGCTCTTCTTTGCTTAGAATTCCAATGTTCGGGAAATAATCCTGCCTGAAGGTAATGCACGAGGTCTCTATACCAAGATTCGGGGGCTGTGAACAAAGGACATGCATCCCTCAAATGTAATTCAGCCTCGTCTTCCCAGGCGTGTTCGTCATTGTTCCCATTTTCAGTCATCAGTTTGTACAACCCCTACCCTTTGACTATAGAGGCTGGCTTGAACTCGAGGTCATACTCTTGAAGAGCTGTTACCCAATTGCCCCTTCTTTCTCCTAACTCCTTCTGTACAAAAAGCGACCTCACAGCTGGGTATGGGACAATCACCTTGGTTCGATTTTTTAATATGTAGGGCCTGAATTGTTTCACTGCTTTGAATACTGTGTAAGCTTGTTTATCAATGGCTAGGTAATTTAATTAGTCCCCTTGTAGACCAGTTCTCATGAAAGATATCAGGAATTCATCCCTCCCATCTTCCTTTTGGGTAAGCACAGATGCTAGTGAATCATCGGATGCAAAGGTATATAGAATAAAATCTTTGTCAAAATCTGGGCTTTTCAGGGAGGGTGCGTGTGCAACAGTAGTTTTAATTTTGCTGAATGCGTTCTTCTCAATCTCAGTCCACTTGAATTGTGCATTTTGCTTCACCATTTGCTGCAGAGGCTTGACAATCTGAGCAAAATCAGGCACAAATCTTCTCACGAAGTTTATTGTTCCCATAAATGATTGCATCCCTTTTTTATTATGGGGCAAGGGAATCTGTTCAATGGCCTTGATCCTTTCTGGATCGATAGAGATTCCCTTCTTTGAAACTATGTGACCAAGCAACTTACCCTCCGTAATAGCAAACACACATTTTTTGGGATTGAGTGAGATGCCATATTTCTGACAGCGTTCAAAAATCTGCCTTAGATGAAAGGCGTGCTCTTCTCTCCTCTTTGAGAATATTGTAATATCATCGAGGTATATCACAACACTACGGCCAATCAGACCACGAAAATCTATGTCCATAGCCCTCTGGAATGTATCTCCAGCGTTAATAAGCCCAAAGGGCATTCTTCTGTAAGCGAAAGTTCCCCATTTGGTCCTAAATGTTGTCTTCAACCTGTCTTCTTCGGCTACTAATACTTGATTGTAGCCTGAGAAACCGTCTAATAAAGAAAATAGTTTAGAACCCGAGACCATTTGTAGCAATTGCTCCATGGGTGGAACATGATAGTTATCTTTGTCTGAAGCACAGTTTAAATTCCTGAAATCCACGCATAGCCTAATTTCTCCAGATTTTTTCCTCACTGGCACCAGATTTGAGACCCATTCAGAGTGTCTGACCTTAAAAATGATTCTAGCATCCAATAATTTCTTAACTTCACTCTGGATCAGAGGTTCCAATTTGGGGTGCATTTTCCTTAACGGTTGCTGATAAGGTTTGACACCAGCTTTGATGGGGATAACATGCTTGATGATGCTGGTGTCATATGTCTTCAAATCTTCATATGTCCAGGTGAAAACATCTTTATATTGTTTAAACAGACTGACGAACTTATCTCTTTCTGCTGGTGAACAACATTTGCCAAGATTCACATATTTAGGATTTGTCTCAGTCCCTAAATTTATCAGCTCGAACTATAGAGATGAGCTGTGAGTCTTTACGTTGGCTGGTCTTCTGAACTTTTCATTTAAATCGAACATTATTTCTAAAGTTCTGACTCCTTTAGGGATGAAATTATCATACTTTAGCTCGGCTTGATGTTCTTCATCGTCTATAATTGTTCCTTTAAATACCTCGTTATTTGTTAAGCATTCTATAATCTGCTGATCGTCATCGAATACTCGTACGTTGGTGATCATATCAGGTACTAAGGGCCTGAAAAGAAATTCAACGGAGCATCGATTATTAGTAGGCACAAGCCTAGCAGCTGATGTGGCTAACAAGTTGGCTGCTTCATTTTTAAGTCTTGGAATTGAAATAATATTAAATGCGTTAAAACATTTGAGTAGGTCCCATACCTCATTTTGATAAGCCTTTAAGTGAGGGGAAACACAATGTATTTGATTCCAGATCTGTTTAACAATTATTTCAGAATCTCCAAAAACTTTTAGATTACTTACCTTTAACTCGATTGCTTTCCTTAAACCCTACACCAGTGCTTCATACTCAGCTGTGTTATTCGTACATTCAAACTCTAATCTACATGAGAGAAAATGTTTATTATTCTTGGGGTCGATCAGGACACATCCAGCCCCTGACCCTTCTAACGTCTTAGAGCCATCAAAAAACAATGTCCAAAAATCGCTCACTACTGCACGCGAATCTACTCCTACTGCTAAGTTTACTATGTTACAGTCGATTTCATCAGCCTGTGAAAATCAAAGGAGATTAGGCTGGGTGTCTGATGTGTCACTGGCTTCTTCTGCTTGGTAATTTCCTAGTTCCAACTCAATAAAATAATTTCCCAACACAGAATCCACTGGTTCAGTCTTCTCCTCGAGTTGAGTAACGTTGTATTTCATGTGAGGTTCCCTCAAAATTTTAATTTGGTTCGGGCTTCCTTTATACGGCAGCCACAGATGTGACCAATCTGAGGCAAAATATCCATTTAGTTTTGCTGACCAGTCTCTACTAAGGACAAGCCCATAAGCGTCTGGTATATCGGCCACCACGATATTAATGACTTGGCACACTTTATCATTTGACGATAGGCGGACTAGGACATCCTCCATCTCACCAATTACCTTTACATCCATCTTGTCCAACTGAACAACCCTCCATGTGGATGGCTTAGGCTTCCCATTTATCTTTTTACAGACTAATATTGGCATGACGTTAACCGACGCCCCTGAGTCTACCAGGCAATTATGTACATTGTGATTAAAAATTTCAAAAGTGAGGAGGAAAGGTGGATGTTTGATCTTAGACTTACCTCCAATGCTGGATTCTCCGATTTCTTCTTCTTGCTAAGGTCGATTGTCAGTGGGAAGCCTCTCATCCGATGCTTCAAGTGCTTTCAATAGTCTTTGCTTTTGCTGTGGCACTTTACACATTTCAAATAGTGAAACTTTTGCCTTTGCCTTCTTTATATCTTCCACGATGTCATAATCCATCTGTAGTTTAGTAGGATGTGGCTTATCAGCATTCATTTTTTTCTCAGTGGGCTTGGTGAACGTATCAGTCTACCTAGGATCCTGGTTGGTAATGGTGAATTCAGGAATTTTATCAGCTAAGGAATTATTCTGAAATTTCTTAACATTTTTCTGCAGCCTTTTAATCTTTGGGAGCATGAGACTGTTTTATTTAGTTAGCTCTTGGCTCCTTGTTGTTATGTTGGTTTCCATGACATCCTTGTAGCCCCTATTCTTTTCCTCTTCATCATCAAATAACGAAACAGAATTCCACAGAACCATGGTTTCCTCTTCTTGTTCCTTCGTTGAAGTGGTACTCTCTTTTCTTTCTTCATCTCCATCTTCTGTTAATTTAGAATCCAACAGCTGATTCATAACCAATGTCACCGAGTTTATCCATTGAGGACAATTCTTTTTAGAGTGTGGTTGTTGATGGAAAGTGCAAAAATTGTCCATGCCTACCTCTGTTAAATTCATAGATGCAGAATTGTGAGGAGGAGGTTGGGATTGATTGTTGTCCTCTCTTTTCTTGTAATAGGGCCTGAAGAACTTTTGGGTTTCCTTCTCTTTCTCTAAGTCTATGATCCTGTTAGAAAGCTTCTGCATCATTTTTGCTATACTTTCAAAATCTGGTGATTTCTCTTCCTTAGGCTTAGCAAACAACAAGGATTTCCTTCCCACACCTTTCTCTCTTGACTGTTCGGGATAATCTTCGATACTTTCTCTTTCAGCCTCTACCTTTTCTACTTCCTCATACATCTCTGCTAAAGTGGGCTTGGCCTTCATTTTGGCGAACATAGCCAGCTCAGGCCCTAAAGTTGAAGTATAATATTCAATCAAGACCTTGTCCGAAGGTCTGTCAGCTTCAGAAAAATTCTTGAGATATGCTGCAAATCTTTGGGTGAAACTATGCACCTTTTCCTTTCTCTCTTTCTTCAATGCGCATAGTCCTTTCATCAGAGCTGCATGAGTCTTCTGGGTTGCATACTTACTTCTAAAGATCCTCTCGAAGGTATCCCAATTAGGGATAGAGTTTGCAGGCAACCCAAAATACCATGATGCTACAGCTCCTTTAAGGGTATGCGGGAATAGTCTAAAGACTACATCCTCATACTCCCCGGCCCTTAACCCTTCTATTGCCAGGTAAAAACTTTGCAGGTGGTCATCTACTAGTATCTTCTCACTTGGGTCGAATTTGGGCAACATCTTGTCAAAGGCTTGAGGTAGATCATGTAATGGAGGTGTCAGGTTTAAGGGTGATCTCTCTCTCCAGGAAGGTGGTGGATTTGGTGGGTTGGGTGGTGGATTAGCATTTACGCCTACCATGAGTCTAGGTGGAGAGTGAGGAGGTGAGAAAATAGGAGTGTGAGCAGGAGAACTGTGAGGAGTATCTGGGCCTTCTTGATTCAAAGGCAGTGCAACTTCCTGTAAGGATGTTTCTACAAGCTCTTCCCAATCCTCAACAAGCACTGAGTCCTTCAATATGGGACGATCCTTCTTTTTATATTCTCTTCTAGGAAATTCAGGGATGATCGGCAATCCTCCAATCTTCTTCACATATGCCCTAGTGTGTCTTCTTAGATTATTAACAACCTCGTTGTCAATAGAAAACAAATGTTCTCTACTCCTTTCTTCCGGAATTGGATTATGAAGCCCACTGCTTTCAGAACTGTTACCGGTGGAATAATCTTGGGAAAACGGGTTTCCTCGGCCAGCCATGCACTGGCGGCCCTCCTTCTAGCAACATAAACTATTGAGGCCTGGAAATTCGCAGGCAACAACAGTAAGGGATTCTCCCCAGTCAACGTTCCCAACTAGCCCATGACTATTTGGTATAGGGAATCCGTCTAGTTTGAGGTATGGCTACCGTAGGTCAAGTAACAAAAGGGTTTATCGGTTGTGGCCCGGTCCACCGTATGTTTTTGTATTTTTTGACTTAAAGTATGATATGCATGTGCCTAATTACCAATGCAGGGTGATAAAGATGCAAAGATTCGTCACAATGTGATGCGCAGGTTCTTACCTCTCGTCTTAGAACTCACAAGCATCCAAATCACATATATGCAAGAAAATAAATACTAACTAAACTATCTCTAGAGAGCTGGATATTAATTCATGAGTAATGCACCACTGTCCTTGTGTTATGGAAATTCACAGATAGTTGTTCTTACAACCAAACATATAAACAGGAATAAAAGTATACATGATAAGATAGCTCATCAACAGTTAAAATTCCCATTACTCATAGTGGAAAAAACATCAAAAAGGTACTGAAGAACATCCAGACAAGAACATAGGTTCAGGAAGTTAGAACGCTCTTACAACTAATGAGACACAGTTGAAAATGAAGTAGTTCACATTCAACATTGCTCATTTAATCACATTGATACATTCCACATAGCAATTCCTCCAACAGGCAAAATTTGTAGTCTCTGGTTGTAAAACGAAATAGTTCATCTTACAAGCATTAAGTTACAAGTTTTTCCAGGGAAAAAGACCCTTGTAAGTTCTAACTTTCAAATATTTAAACTACAACAGCAGACCGCTTGGGCTGCCCCCAAACGTATGACCTTTCGGTCCCTCCAAACATTTCATCTTCCCATTTTATTTTCTGTACACATTCATAATCTGATTAGTAACTGATATATCTTTCGGGTCTGTGCCTTTGTCGCCATTCATTTTGTCTTTTCCTTCGTCTGTCCTTCTTGCGATCCTGCTGGCCATGGTTCGACCTTTTCCAAAACTGCCCAGCTATGCCTTTGCGCCGCGGTAGTCCTGCGATTCATCAAAGTGTATCATTCATTGGGATTACATTTTAAAATGAAAAGTTAAATTCTATCAATCAACGGCTGCTCAACAAGAAAGATCATGTGTTGCATTACTGCTAACATAGAAGGGTAGACTTATCCACAGCCACATAGGCAGGCTTTAACAGGCGATGTGCGCTGTGAAACACTTAAGGATGTTGGAGTCGGAAGAGTTAAGACCTAAGCTGCGGGTGGGAAAACTTCAAATCGGAAGTCAAAAAGACAACGACATTGGAATCCAAACGCTTTGCATAGCCGCAATGGTGGAAGAGAAAAGACTGTGGTCAGGTGACTAAACGACCAACACGCATCGGAGGGCGGAGCGCTTTATACTTTGGGTGCTTAGTTGCTTTGGGAGCCGCAACGGTAGAAGATCAAAAGGTTATAAACATGCGACACGCATCAGAGGGTGGAGCACTTTATACTTTGGGTACTTAGCTGCTTTGGGAGCCGCAACGACGGAAGGCAAACAGACAAGAGCCTTCGATCGAACTGAGAAATACAAGTGCTAAGTGTTTGAAAACTCAAGAATTTAGCAAAGGTTAAAACTGTTTCACCTCCGAGACAACAGTTTTACAAGAATAGAAGGTCTGATTCAATAAATAGCCTCAAAACTTGCGACCCACAACAAATTTCAAACACAATCAACTTCTAGAAACATGACGAGCGTTAATCTTCAAAATCACTCAAAATTAAAGCATGACCAAAAAGGTTCACGAATCCAAACGATTTAAAGCAACACTAAATCAAAAAAGGGGGGTCCAAAATTTGAAAAATTTGGGGAGAACAGTTGCAGCTGCAACAAAAGGCAAGCTTGGGAAGAACACAAAGTGCTCCAAGGGAAAAAGGGACGCAGACTAAAGCATAAGCTTCGGCAACAATGGACTATAGTTTTCTTGCTCTTCAATTCCTCTTCCTTCAATGTATCCAGAGGGTTCCTTATATATCTCTTCAATGTGGTGATGGAAGGTTGAATCCGAGCGATCTCAAGGCATATTGAAGGTCAAGAGACAAGTGATTCAGATCCACATCAAGGAAAACTCCAAAATCATTTGGCCTTTTGCACACATCCTGATGTACGCAGTTTTAAGGGTCAAACCCACATATGTACACGAGAAAGTGATTAAAAGTCATGTATGGCAATTATTGCATGTTTTTAGGGATGATCTTGGAAACATCAAAGGTACAAAAATTGTACATGGGGTCTAAGAATTCTGCATAGGGATAGGGAACGCCATAAAATTATGATTCACCATGTATGGTAAAATCAGCTATAAAAAGTATACAAAATAATTCTATAAGGTGAACCTGAGAGTAGGTTACATAGAAGATACTTATGAGAAGACAACTAGATACATCAATGGGTTGAGAATGGACATTCAATAGGAGATGAGTATGTTATATCCTAGTGCCATAGAAGAAGCTTATCAGTATGATCTTAGAGTGGAAGAGAAGATAAGAAGGAAGCAAACTTTTGGCTGATGAAAATGAGTTGCCAAAGGAGGAGGAAAAAGCGCTAGAAGAGGAAAATCTCCAGTGTACGAAGATGAAGATGGTAGCTTCAATCAATTGGATCAAGCAGGGAAAGGACATGAACCTAGAGGGAGAAGACCCTACTAGAGGGGTATAGGTAGAGGCAGAGAGTCAGTCTACTGATGTTACACTTGTAAAAAACTCAGTCATAGATCCTATGACTGCTCCGGTAATGATAATGCAGGACAAAGGGGTAATGTGCCTGAGGTTGGGGAAAACCTTCTCGTGAATAAAGTGTTGTTGAAGCCAAAGAAGGAAGATGTGAATTTCTCACAGAGAAAGATTTGTCTCGAACTGCATGTAGAGTGCAGGGGAAATGATGAAATGTAGTAATTGATAGTGGAAGAACTGATAACTTAGTGTCCACTAAAATGGTGGAGAATATTAACCTTAAAAGGGTTAAGCACCCAACACCCTACAAGCTGTCATGGATACATAAGGGACATCAACTGCTAGTCACAGAACATAGTGAAGTTGACTTTAAGATTGGTATTTATAAGGATAAAGTGATTTGTGACATCATGCCTATGGATGTATGTCATGTGTTTCTTGGAAGAACGTGGCAGTTTGATAGGAAAGTGATTCATGATGGAAGCATAAACTGTTACAAGTTTGAAATGAGAGGTATCCACCATAGTGTATTACCTTTGCAGGAAGGAAATGGAGTTACAACAAGTGAACCAAAAGCTCTGCTACTTGGAGGAAAATAATTCTTGTAGAAGATGACAGAAAGAGGAGGTAAGTTATGCTATCATTTGAAAACCAATAGTTAAATCTGTTGGTACTGTTATTATAGATCTTCCCACAGAGATCAACAATATGCTGGGAGATTATCAAGACATTGTGGTTGATGAATTTCCAGATGCCTTACCTCCTAAGAGAAGTATCAGTCATCATATAGACTTGATACCTGGAGCAATCCTACCAAACGAATCGGCTTATAGAATGACTTTGAGGGAGAATGAAAAAATCAGAAATCAGGTTCAGAAATTGCTAGACAAGGTCTTGAGTAAAGAGAGTTTAAGCCCATGTGTTGTTCCAATGGTGTTGATCCCAAATAAGGATGGCGAGTGGAGGATGTGTACTAATTCTAGGGCCATCGATAAGATCACCATCAGGTATAGGTTTCCTTTTCCTAGGATGGATGATCTAATGGATTGTCTTAGTGGAGAAAAATATTTCACTAAGATTGATTTGAAAAGTGGTTACCATCATATTAGAAGCCGGGAAGGTGATGAATGGAAAACAACTTTCAAGACTAATGATGGGTTGTATGAATGGCTGGTCATGCCATTTGTGTTGACAAATGCCCCGAGTAATTTCATGAGGCTCATGAATGAGGTACTTAAATATTTTGTAGGAAAGTTTGTCATTGTTTACTTAGATGACATTTTGATTTTTAGTCAAACCAAAGAAGAACATCTGAGGCATCTCAAGTATGTCTTAGATAGGATGAAAAAGGAAAAGCTATTGATAAATATGAAGAAGTGCACCTTTATGCAGAAGGAGTTGGTATTCCTAGGGTTTATCATCTCTGATGAACGACTGAAGATGGATCCATAGAATTTGGGAGCAATCTTAGATTGGCCAACACCTTGGAATCAGGGTATTTTTTAAGGATTCTACTATTATAATTAAGTATAGTATTCTAGGCGAGTGTTCTGAAAAAACATAAAAACATGTTTATAGATAGGTAGGAGAATATTAAATATGAAACATAAAATTAACAATGAAATGTGAAATTTTTGGCGAATATTATGATAAAAAAACATATTTTATGTAAATATAGGCGATATTAGACACCAAATAGCAAATTCAATTTTTGAAAAAAACCCAAAAAATAGCCAATTGGAAAAATTTAGCCACTAAAAATTACACTACTTGGAATACCTTTGAAGTTAGAAGTTTCCATGGGTTGGCAAGTTTCTACAGGAGGTTTATTAAGAACTTTAGTGGTATTTGTGCATGAATTCTTGAGACTCTTAAGAAAGATAATCATCCTTTCTTTTGGAGAGAAACAGCTAAGAAAAGGTTCAATTTGTTGAAGAGGAAAGTGACAGAGAAGCTTGTGTTGAAGTTGCAAGACTTTGACAATCTCTTCCAAGTGAGATGCGATGCAAGTGGTACAGTAATAGGAGCTGTATTGAATCAAAGAGATAAGGTAGTGGCTTATTTCAGTGAGAAGTTGAATGAGGGTAGGAATAAGTACTCTTATTATGAGAAATAATTCTATGCTATAGTCCAATATTTGAAGCATTGGAGGCATTATCTGATGCCCAAGAAGTTCGTATTGCTTTCTGACAACCATGCATTACAGTTTATAATCCAGCAACCCAAGCTAAATTAGAAACATGTGAAATGGGTTGAACTTCTACAAGGATTCACTTTTGTCATCAAGCACATAAGTGGAAAAGAAAACAAGGTAGCAGATCCCTTGAGCAAGAAGAATTTGATGGTACAAGAAAATCAAATTCAAGTGTTGGGATTTGATTTTCTTAAGGAATTGTACAAATATGATATTGATTTTAAAGAAGCTTATGAAGTAAGCTTAAGTCCTTCCCAAAGAGATAGAGGACCATGGAACAAATATACCCTATAGGATGGAATTTTGTTCAAAGACAACAAAATTTGTATTCCATAGTGTTCCATGAGAGAAAACTTGATTCAAGAGAAGCATACTGGAGGACTAGCTGGACATTTTGGCATTGAAAAAATAGTGGGAAATCTAAGCCATTATTACTTTTGGCCAAGGATGAGGTCAGACATGCAAAGGTTTGTGAAGAAATGTAGGATATGCCAGCATGCGAAAGGAAGGAGTCAAAACATAGGGATGTACACTCCTTTTCCTATTCCAAGCAGACCATGGGATTCAAACAGCATGGATTTTATATTGGGTTTTCCAAAGACACAAAGAGGTAATGATTCTATCTTTGTGGTAGTGGATAGGTTTAGTAAAATGGCACATTTAATTCCTTGTCACAAGATTAGTGATGCAACACATGTAGCCAACTTATTCTTTGATGAAGTTGTTAGATTGCATGGCTTGCCAAGAAGCATTGTTTCAGACAGGGATACCAGATTTACAAGTCACTTCTGGAGGACCTTATTGAAGAAGATGGGTACTAAGATGACTTTCAGCTCAGCTTATCATCCATAGACAGAAGGACAGACTGAGGTAGTGAACAAAATCCTGGGCAATATCCTCAGAAGTTTGACAAGTGAACAACCAAGGGAGTGGGATCATGTACTAGCTCAAGCTAAGTTTGCATACAATGATTCACCAAATCGAAGTACAGGGTTAAGTCCATTCTAGAATCTGTATGGAATTCATCCTATAGGTGTACATGAACTCATAAATTTGGGAAATATGGAACATAGGAGTGCTGAAGGTGAGATTTTTTCTACACCAATCAGTGAAATGCATGAACAAGTCAAGAAAAGGTTATCGGACAACAATACCAAGTACAAGATAAGAGAATATGTAAAAAGAAGAGAAGTGAACTTTGAAGAAGGAGACTTGGTTCTAGCTCATCTTAGAAAGGATAGGTTTCCAAGAGGAAACTCAAAAATATAAAACCATGCAAGATCCTTCAAAAAATTTGTGCGAATGCCTATGAGCTAGAGTTTCCTATAGGTATTGGCATCTCTCCAATATTTAATATTGCTGATCTATATCCTTATACAGTTGATGATACAGGGCAAGATGAAAAGGATAGTGATCCTACATTACCAGAAGAGGTAGATTGGTTAAAAAAAATGCCACCAGCAAGGCCTATAGAAGCAGAGGCTATCTTGCAGAAAAAGGTTGCAAAGAAAACTAGATGCCAAGAGTACTGGGAGTACTTGGTCAAATGGCAAAGAATTCCCGAAGAAGATACTACTTGGATGAGTGCAATAGACTTGGAGAAGAAGGGATATAATGTAGAAGATTTGATGAGTAGGAGCTCATAAAATTTTGACTCTTGGGAGTCTGATACAGGGGCATTGAGCTAGCTGGATGGATTTGTTAAGGAAACAGAATTCCTAATCTTTAGGATCATATGTTTACTACAGGAGTGGGTAGGAGAAAACTAGGAAGATAGATTAGGATGAATAAATTCGTAGATAGGAATTGCCGATGTGTTTTTTTTTTTGTTTCAGTTGATTTAGGGATTAATCTAAGAATAGATTTATGTTTCCCTGATATGAGGAAGAGGGTTAAACCCTATTGTATAAAGATAAAATTCATAATGGTAGTATAGTTAGACCAAAGAGTATTAGATTCAAATATTTTAGAATTGTATGTTCAGTTTCAGAGACTAATAGTAAGAGTCATTGGTTTAAAGAGATCATCTTCTGTATCCTTGTGAATTTAATTGAGTGTTCTTTGTCTAATCTCTTGGAAGGAGATCATAGGTTATGGATAGTTTGTGATTCGAAATCATGACCTGCTATTCCTTGTGAAATTAATTGAGTGTTCTATGTCTCAATATCTTGGAAGGAGATCACGGGTTTTGGATAGTTTGTGATTGAACTGCGAAATCGTGGCCTGCTATTTCATGAGAAATTGTGGTCCATGGATTATAGGGGAATCATGAGTATTTATTCCACAATCACAGAGGAAAAGGAATATGTCTCTATCAGAAAATCGAAGTGAAGTATTGATAAATACGAATAAGAGAATTAAAGAATCGGACATGGCTTTCAAATAATCCAGTAGCAAGGCATCGTTAAGTATCCATGATGAAAATTAAACCTTACCTCTCTCTAATTTGAGTTGATCCCTTCAGGTTATATTTGGCCTCCTTGTGCTATAAATTCATATTCCCTTTCCTTGTTGAAGTTAATCTTGAGCTTTGGACCATGTGACTTGTGATATCTATCCATGTTTGGAATCTTGGTATGATTAGGAGTGTATTGAGACTTAGAGTTAGTCTATTTGTTTTCCATTTTCTTCCATTATATCACTATACTAGTCCAAGTTCACACGCATGAAGCTAGGAAATGGGAATGGTGAGCTAGGCCATATCCCATAGCTAGTGGAGATGGACATGAAAGTAGTAGTGGAAAGTATTGTGGTTCTCAGAATATTAGTTTTGAGAGTTTGTAGAATAAGTGTTCCTATACATATGAATACATGGCCTTAGCTCGGGGGTGACCTTTTCAAGCGAGGAAGGTTTGAAAATTTCTATAGTTGGGAGGAAAGTCGTCATGTTGCATCTAGTTTCCCATATATTGAGATAAGTATTTCTCATATGATTTTCTTTATGTTTTAACATATTATTATGATGATTATGTTAAAAGGTGTCTGAATTGAATTATATTATATATGTTTTATTATTTTATGTCATAAGATGGTTATAGGAAGAATCGACTACATAGTATTCCAATCCGAGATGATATTCATTATAATCTTCTTTCTCTTCTTCAAAAAATGTAACTATGACTCTACAATATTTGGAGGGGTGCAACCATATGTTATGGTTAACCAATATCTATTATTTTTTGTGATTTTTGACCTATTCCATTGTGTTAGAAACATCAATTCCATTAAGCATTTCCTTTCATTTCGTCAAAAAATATTTTCATATGACCAAGATATGTCCATTTTGGTCCAACACTTTTGCCAGTGTCAGGTTGAGCGCACCGGTTGTTAGATTGGAAATGTTTTATACTTTTATATGATCCTATTTTCATATAAGATTTTTTATAATGTAATATGAATGTAATATTGATTGATGTCTAGAGGGAGGAATCCATGCAATCTAAAATATATTAGTGAAAATTGGTTGTAGGGGACAACCATTTGTTGGGTTCTGAAATGCCCCTTTTTGACCTCCCATTATACTTTTTTTTCCTTGTCCTACCCCATTCTATGCACCAGACAGATTTTCTTTCCTCACATTGAGCCTTGAATATTGATAGGTATGATTAATTATTGTTTTATCTTATTAATGCCTATTATTGTTATGATCAGAAATCTGTCTCTTGAATTTTGCTAATACATTGTGATTTCATAAAGATAGTTCAAGCTTTGAGAAGTGCAGGTGTAGCAACCAGAGTGGTTTGAAGGGAAGATGATATTTTGATGCCAGCTGTCACTTTCTAGTCGCATCCCCACATGCTCTAAGCAAACAGGGGCTATCATTCCACTTATTTAGATGAAACAGATAGGGTATTCCTTAAATTGGTTTTGTTCATTCACTAATGGCTCACGCACATGATTCCTTATATTCTCTACTCACATTCAATTCCATTCACATATGTACATCTCGTTGTAATAGGGAATCTTCAAGATCATAGATCTTCATGGTTGCTTGATATTATTGGGCGAAGGTCATGATTGATCATGTATAAATATGGGGAAACATTCTGAGCCAAGGGTTGGCTGATATTTGATTATATTGTGTAAGATGTGACAAAGAACTGTACTTTCATTTTACCATTCTAATATAAGGAGGATTCTTCAGACTTTTGCATTTTGATTTGTTTTAGTTCCGACATCACTATTCAAAGGATGGGCCTACCTTCCCATAGAGATCATCGAGTTAATTGGATGTTTTGATTATTCTGTTGTGTGGTGTGGACATTATAGTAGATGCATTCCTTTCAGTAGCTGCAATAGTAATGGTTAATCATTGTGCTTTCTTTGATAATCAATATCTGCATTTCTCTTAAGCTGTAGTAGTGTGGTGTGATAGTCGACTGTGTAGGTTAGTTTCCATTATGCAAGTGTGTGTTAGCTATAATAGTCAAGCTTATATCTAGTCAAGCTTATTTCTAAGGTTTGATCATTTACTCAGATTATAGCTTAGAGTTGTTTGGTTCAATTCCTATTATTTTTTATTCTTAGATCAGTGGAATTAAACTAGTGGAGATGGATCTGCATATAGTCTGGTAATGTTAGGATTTAATTAATTCTTGCAAAATTAGTCTAGTTATTTATTTCTAGAATCATTATTTACTGGATTGAAGTTATAGAAAGGTAATTGTAATTCTGAAATTCTTAAGTAGGTAATTTAGATCAGTTTAATCATGAGAGGAGTTTGACTGAGCAGATAGGTAGGACAATTAATCCTTCATTCAATTCATCAGATACTTAGTGTTTATGCATAGAAAGTGTGAATTATATTTGAAATAAAAATACTTCCTTGGGTTGACAATTTATATTGAGCATTCTGCGTGTTAGTTGTAACTAACTAGCATATAGAGTGACCAAAATTTTGGCACCGTTTCTGGGGAAGATAATTATTAGACACCATAGTAGTTGCATCTGTTCATTTTTCTTCGATTTATAAGCTTGCATGTTTTGGGTTGTATGAATACAAGGAGAGTACAACATGACATTTCCAAAACCCATAGAAATATTCAGAATACTAATTTTCCAGGTGGTCGAGGTCATAGAAGCAACCCAGCGTTGGGAAGAAGGACATTCATTGATGATCTGGTTGTCAAAACCAACTCTTGTACTGGAGCTCACCATAAAGTATCATCTGTCAGAAGGATACTGATTACCCCTAGAGTGGTAGCATCAGTTTCCACAGTGCATAATACAAGAGGAGTTGCGACACTATCAGGTGTCCCTGCGGATGAAGACAGAGTCAGTGCTGTGGGAGAAGGTAGCCGAGAGGTGGTTCACCACATAGACGGGAGGAAGGTGACAAAGGAGGAGTGGACATAGCTTTATCAAAAGTGGGAATATCAGAGAAGGAGAAGATAGGAGAGAGAGTAGAGGGAACATGAATAATGGACATGAACTTCAATATCATGAGGAAGTGGTGGGGGACAACCATCACAATGATGGAGATCCCTCGCATGAGGGGATAGTTTCCACACTCTAGTTCCCCATTTGACAGTCAGATGGTAAATACCCCATGAAAAACATATCATCATCAGTATTACCACATTTTCATGGGAAGACCACAGAGGATCCGGATGGGTTCCTCTTCGAGTTTGACATCCTCTGCTGCAGTTATGACTACACTACCAGCGAGCAAAAATTAAAACTTTTCCCTACTAATTTGAAGGATAATGCTTTTCATTGGTTCATGAGCCTAGGTGGTGAGACTATCACCACCTGGGATCAAATGAAACAAGTGTTCCTTGAAAAATACTAGGACCAATGTAACACTAAAGATAAAAGAGAAGAGTTGTTCAATATGGTACAAAAGGACGAATAGAGTGTGGAATATTTTGTTGAGAGGATTCTATACAATGTATAGAGGGCAGGACAGACTACTATGGGGCTAGATGTGCTCAATATTATCCTGCTTCATGGGATTAGAGAATATTTCCGAAGCATACTGAACCTGCTGAGGAAGGGGGATATCTCGAAGGAACCTGTTGAAAAGATTGTTGAATTATGTAGAAGGTATTCCATAGGATCCTCCAGAACCAACAAGCGGGACATACTGGAATGAGATGTCTTTGATAGAACACATAAGTCATCCAACAGAGGAACCATCCGAGAAGAAATAGGAAACCTTCTCGAGAAATTCAAGACAAATATGATGAGTTCCATCTCCTCAAAAATATATTTCTTGAGAGAAAAGTAGAAGTAAGCACTAGAATATTTAACACTTGGTGTATTCTGCCCCAGATGCAGGAAGAAGAACCCCTTGAAGGAATGTCCACTTGACAAGGTGGAAGTGTGCCATCGTTTTGAATTGAACCATGATATGAAGGATTGTCTCTCACTACCCCAAGTGAAGGCAGTTCTATAGGAATCAACTCCGGATGTGGAACCAACTTACTTCATCACCGAAAATAAGCCTTAGCAACCTCAGAACCAAGGTGTGAATCTAGATTCATTTCCATTTTTGGAATAACATGAATGCTATGAATAATATGAATCATATGAATACACAATTCCCTTCACATTATTCTAACCATCAATGGAATCCATCTCAGCCTTTTATGCATAATTTCAACTCTTGGTCACAGTGGACACAACCACTAAATCAACAGACTTCCTAGTCTCTTGGGTTGAGGAACTCCCACCCAGGAAATCAGTTTCCTCATAACCAACCTCCTCACCAATAATTTCCCCATCAACAGTTCCCTCACCAACAATACCCTCCTCATAATTATCCTTAGAATTATTCTCACCAACAGTACCGGTAGCCGTAGTTGTAGCTCTAGAACAATGCTGCACAAATGAACATTCCTATAAGAATGCAGTTGCGTGCCCAACCTAACCCCAACCCAAAAAATAAATAAGCTTACCAGTTTGAGACAACCAACATGCCAACTTACTCCATCACTCTAGTTCCCTGTAACGACATAAACTTATGATTAGGGAGAGTGGTGGAGCATTTAGCCATTGAAGATGTTCCATCTTTAGTGACTGAAGTAAGGATGAGTCAACAATCCCCATCCAACATGCCAATCCCCATTATTGAGGATGTTGAAAGTCCTACTAAGACCCCGGCTGAAACAGAAGCATAAATAGTTATTGAAACACATCCTACACAACTAATTAGAGAACCTCCATATCATGAACAACTGACACTACATAAAATAGTGGAATAGACTGATTTTAACCTCTTGGGATAATTGAAAAATTATATGTCAAAATTTCACTGCCACAAGCCCTCCATGAGGTGCCTATCTACGCAATTACTATCTGGGACCTTTGTGTAAGAAAACCAAGAAGAAAACCTAGGGATCCTCCCACTTTCCATGTTCTAGGAAAACTCTCTGAACTAATAATGGGAAAGACCCCTTTAGCCAAATACAATGATCCTGGGAACCCCACTGTCACAGTACAGATTGGGGACACTCAGATACTGAATGTTTTGGTATATTTAAGCGTAGCCATCAACGTTATGACCATAGAAACTATACGAGAACTTAGGTTCATCTAGTGGGAATACCCTACAGAATTCTTGGTGTTACAATTGAAGTCACAGCTAGGGGGACATCTGTTGATCCTGGAAAGACCTTAGTCAGCCATGACAGATGATTACATCAGCTGTTGTTTAGGATCTATGACCATTTCAGATGGGACAGACACAAAAAGTCTTACCTTATACCCTCCATCTCCACATAACTTAGAAGCTGAAACTCCACTATGGATGGAGCTAGAGGAGGAAGATGGGGTTTAGCCGCTGTTAACAATAGGGAAATCCTTAACCTTCAATGATGAAACATAGGATGATGCTATCAATAGTTTCATCAATGATCCTACATCTGTCAATACACATGTTTACCAGATCTTGAATATTACCCTAGATGAAGAAACACAAGAAAATATTACATAAGAGACTTTAGTCAGTGACACCACTATAATTCTAGTACTCAATAATTCAAAAATTATTCCAGCTAAGATAGAGCGAGGTAAAACACTGGATATCAATGTGAACCTCTCTCCTGATGAATTGGAATGACTGGTCACATTCCTGGAACAACACACGGGAGAATTTGCTTGGGAGTATACTGATATAAAGGGTATCCCTTCTAATATGTGCACCCACAACATCTACATTAAAAGTGACTCCCGACCTATGTTCCAACCACAATGAAGGATGAACCCCAACCTTAGGGATATAGTGAAAGATGAAATTAAAAATATTTTGGAAGCAGTGTTTATTTACCCGATCTCAGACAATGAGTGGGTTTGTCGACTCTTGATAGTACCAAATAAGAATGGGAAATGAAGAGTTTGTGTGGATTATAGGGATTTAAACAAAGCGACATAGAAATACCATTTCCCTTTTCCCTTCATCGATCAGGTACTTGATACCTTATCTGGGAAGATTTTTTTTCCTTCCTGGATTGGTTTAGTGGGTATAACGAGATCTAGATCGCTCCTGAATGTTGATGTATATGTAACTTTGAAATGTATTCACTTGTATATTTTATATATTGTATTTATTTGTACCCCAATGTTCCTATCGGGAGAATATTTAATGTAATTAAGTCATGTAAAGTCTTAGAGGTTGACCCTCCATTGTAAGTTGGGGAAATAGTCACCACAGTTTTGGGGTACTAGGGTTATTAGACTCTCCTAGAGAAGTCGGCCCTAGTAAGTAATTGTCAAGTCAGAAACTAGTATAAATAGAGAGTGAGCCTCTCTATTTGAAACACACACTCACTCAACTGTAGCGCATGAGTGAGAGAGAATGAGCTCGCACAAGTGAGAGAGAGATCAGTTGTCAGAGATCATCTTTGTGTTTTACTTTTTCCATTGGTGCTCATTCTATCTCTGAGGAAGTTGCGGGGTTTTCTCCTTTACATTTTCCCTAAGGAAAAATATTTGTGTCTCTTGTCCCTGGTGATTATTTCTGTGCATGTTATTCTCTCAGATAAGATCATAGATCATATTTATTAAATGATAAAAATATAACATGGTATCAAAGCTAACCTGAGAAGAAGACACTATGCAGCTATAGAATCTAGGGATTCTTACTTTTTGGGTCTCTCTCCATAGATCTTTAGCAAAAAGAGGCTAGGATAACCCTCCATTGAATGGCGCATCTTTCTGTCGAAGCAGAATTTGATTCCGGGCATTTTTGGTCAGTGTTGCGGGAAATTAGGGATTTTCATAGAAGATTAATTCTTGTGTGAGCCCAGCATAGGGTTTATCTCCTCCTCAAAATAGAAATTTAGAGACCAATATCAAAATGTTTGGTTGGGTAAAACTCCAGGAAATTCAAAGACTAATTTGACCCCAGACAAGCCTAACCCTAAAAAACTAAAACTAGTGATTTTAGTGAATTCGCTATATCTCAAGATTGGAGAAAGACTCAGAAGCCAAAAAGTTTACCAGTCAAATGTAAATACCTGATGTACCCTGTGTAAATGTTTCATCCTTATGTTCACTATATTATGGGAGAGATGATTCATCCAAATCATGATTCCAGCCTCTCCCTGGATTCATCCCTAAACAAGACACCTAGGGAAAATTTCTATATCTCAGGATGCAAAGGTCCAAATGAAATTTCAGAAGATGTTCCAAATAGGAAATAGACTATAATTTATGTGGTAAACATTTTAGACCATGAAGGTGATACAGTGACATGATGAATTCCATACAAGTTCACTATGCTGAATAGTCCTAAAATATGTCACCTTGGGAAAACTCTCATAAGTCCCAATTGGTGAAATCGATTCTGCTAAAACCTGTGGTATTGGAAAGAGGAAAGATGAGGATACCTTAGTGTGAAGTTTTAGACAAAAAGGAGTAGTAATTTTAGATCTATTGTAGAAACAATATCAGGAAATTCTGTAGAAGAAATTGAAGAAAACTAGGGCATCAGATATTTTGTGATTATGATCACAGTTTTGGGAAAATGAGTATGCTGCTCAGCTCTCCTTCAGGAGTCACATATTTCTATCCAATCATATTAGAAAGATTCCAAGTTTTTAAAATTAGGGTTTCTCTGAAAATCCCTAGATCAGCTAGATCCGGAACTAGGACGAACACCTCAAATTGGTAAGATCTAATCTCTTGCTATTTACATTTGAGGTTCTTATTTCAACATGACCTATCACACCAGCTTGATGACAAGCTTGGCGAAGCTGAAAAATTATGAGAATGGAAGTATAGGATTTCACTAGATCTTGAAGGAAATGAACTGGACACCTACATAAGTGGATATGTTCCAGTTCTAAAGGGAGATGAGGCTAAAGCCTCACACAAGAAGAACTTGGTCAAGGCCAACAGGATCATTGCTGATTCAATCAAGGATCACCTTATACCACAAGTTTATTCCCTAAAGAAACCTAAAGATATGTTTGATTCCTTGACCAAGCTATTTGAAGGGAAGAACATAAATCAGAGGATGATTTTGAGAAACTAGTTGAAGAATGCAAAGATCCATAATGTAGAGACCATACAATTATACTTTACAAGGGTCTCTCAAATCAAAGAACAACTTGAAGCAGTGGATGAAGAAGTAGAGAATGCTGAAATTGTGATAACCACCTTGAATGGCATCCTAGGGTCATCAGATTCATTCATTTGAGTAATGTGTGCTAGAAGGAAGCAATTATATTTAGTAGACTTTGGGAAGAGCACACACAAGATGAAGCTCAATTCATAATAAGAGAAAAGAAGATGGAAGCAACTGAAGATCTAGCTCTCACGATTCAAAGAAGACCCCTCAAGTGATGAGGAATATGAAGAAATCAATTCTTGAAGAACCTCTTATCCATATTAGCATTTGGATAAGAAATGATGATGTCATGAATGAAGAAGATGATGAAGCAGAAGGCTCAAGAAAGAGTCTACCCGTGAAACGAATAAAAGATAAGTATTCAATTGTCATTTCATGATGTTATTTAGTTATGCATTTTTTTATATTTAGGTAATGTGTTATGGATGATAGAATGTTTGCATTAATGATATTATACTACTAATATGCATGTGATGGGTAAGTAGCTCATGGTGCTATACAATTATCCATTGCTACTTATCTAGAATGAAACCTCTTTGCTGACATATTGGATTAGTGCACAATCTCAATGATGTCATGGTAGAGATGGAAGGCATCTAGAAAGTTTCCGTAAGATATGGATGAATGTTGTATTGGATCAAATAGTTGCATGATTATATATTTATGCATAAATAATTTTCCATTCTAAATATTCTTTATGAAATTTTTCTAACCATACAACTAATGCATTTGACTTGTAGGAAAGATCGTGTACAATCACCTACAAGAAGATAAGGATGAGACTTGTTCCGAAGAAAAAGTGATGAAAGTTCAAGAAATAGTCCAAGATGAAGAATAATATGACGATACTTTTAAAGAAAGAAGAGGTCTCAGAAATAATGTAGTTATGTGACATTGTTGAGTGACATCATTGATGCAAAACCTTCCAGCTATGAAGAAATAGGCAAGATGAAAAGGGAAGGAGTGCACTAGTTCAAGAAGAATGATGTCTAGGATATGGTATCAAGAGCTAAACGAAAGTCTATAGTATCTTCCATATGGATCTACAAGATCTAGAATCCAATAGATGGAAACATCGTGGGATACAAGGAAAGATTCATATCACGAGGCTTCTCACAGAAAGAATGCATAGACTACGAAGAGACATTTGCAGCCACTAGAAGTTAAGACACATGACATGCAGACTCATGTGTGCACATTAAAGAAGGCCTTGTATGAGCTTAGAAGACACCCATGGAATAACAAATACATGAGGAGCTTGAATATCACCTAGATTTATGAATATATTAACCTTTTATACAAGGTTGAAGATGAAATCCTATAGAGTATGACAAGCTCATAGATGGCTGCGAGAAGAACAATTTCAAGATAGAAGATCTTGGTATCCATTGACCCTAGATGGATACATAGAATATTAGTAGCAGAGGAAGATACTTGTCACTTCAGTACATAATGTTTCAATACATAGAGTATGAAAGGAAGAGGGAGAACGATACTCAACTTCAGAGGGAGTGACTACAGAAGATCCCGAGGTTCGACATGGCTCTAGGATTTACTAAGCGTAAAGCAGATTCCAACCTTTGCTTCAAGGTTGAAGGTGGAATACCAGTGATGCTCCTGTTATATCTCGATGAATTGTTCCTAATAGAAAATAGGAACTCATTAAAGTTTCAATAAGGACACTTGATGTCAAGCTGGAGATGAAGGACATGAATATGATGCACTACTTTCTAGGCATAGAGGTGTGGCAAAATGTAGATGGAATCTCCTTGGGACAAGGGAAGTATGCAGTAGAGATCCTTAAAAGGTTTAGGATGATTGAATGCAAGGACATGAACACACCTATGGAATTGAACCTGAAGCTATTGAGTGATGCTTTATCAGATTTAGTTGATGCTACGATGTATTGTTAGATGATTGGGTCCTTGATGTACCCGATGGATACGAGACCAGATATTTTCTTTGCTATGAACACATTGAGCTAGTTCCTGACATATTTGAGACATGTTCACCTGATTACTGCAAAGTATATTTTGAGGTACCTGAAGGGTACAGTTGATTATGCGCTCAAGTATGAGGCGAATCAAAATATTAACCTAGAAAGTTATGTGGAATAGGTTTGGGAAGACAATGCCATTAATAGGAAGAGCACTTCAAGGTGTTGTTTCAGTATGGGATCAGGTGTGATATTTTGGTTTAGCAGGAAGCAATCCCGTGTGACACTAAGTACAGCCAAATAAAAGTATGTCATAGCTTGTTGGGCTAGTTGTGAGGAAGTGTTGCTGAGGAAGCTACTATATGATTTATTTGATCTTTTGTTGGATGCTACTTGTATATATTGCGACAACCAGAGTTGTGTAAAGTTGTCGGAGAACCCGATGATCCATGACAAGTCAAAGCATATCGATATCAAATATCACTATATCAGGGATATGGTGCAAAAAGGAGCATTGAGGATCCAGTATGTTGTGAAGGACGAGCATATAGTTGATGTGTTGATGAAGCCATTGGCTAGAGTGAAATTTGAATACTTTAGAAAGAATTTTAGTGTTCATCAAATTGATTTTAATTCCAATGGGAAGTGATGAGTCCGAGAGCCCTTCTGACATGGTGGCAAGATGTGTTCCTCCCAAGGTCAAATGTAAGTGCAAATCCCTTATAACATGGTGGCATGATGTCTTCCTCCCATGGTTAGATGTAAGTGCAGATCCCTTCTGACATGGTGGCAGGATGTGTTCCTCCCATGGTCAGATGTAAGTGCAGATCCTTTCTAACATGGATGTGGGATGTGTTCCCACCATGGTTAGATGTGAGTGTTGAGCCTTTCTGACATGGTGGCAGGATGTGTTCCTCTCATCGTAATATGTAAGTGCAGATCATTTTTGACATGGATGCAAGATGTGTTCCCCCCATGGTTAGATGTGAGTGATGGTCCTTTCTCACATGGTGGCAGGATGGGCCTCCCATAATTAGATATAAGTGCTCGGAGGGAATTTCCAACATGGTTTCATGCTAGGCCTCCCATGGTCAGATATAAGCACTAAAGAATATGAAAACCTACATGGAGGCTAGGCCTACAACCAGCATGAAAAAGGGCTAGCTCTATAGAACTTGCTATGACGAGTAGAATTGAAAGATAACACCATTTGCTTGATACTGTCGGAGCAGTGATGATGATGATGATCTAAATTGATGATGATGTAGTTTTGATGATGATCCAGAGACAAATACTTGTGCTGATGAAATGTGTCAAGAGAGTGCCTTCCTAGTTAAGAGCGAGTGTTGATGTATTTGTAACTTCGAAATGTATTCACTTGTATATTTTATATATTGTATTTCTTTGTACCCCTATGTTCCTATCAGGAGAATCATTAATGTAATCAAGTCATGTAAAGTCTTATAGGTTGACCTTCCATTGTAATTCGGGGCAATATTCCCCACAATTTCGGGGTACTAGGATTATTAGACTCTCTTAGAGAAGTCGGCCCTGGTAAGTAATTGTCAAGCCGGAAAATAGTATAAATAGAGAGTGAGCCTCTCTATTTAAAACACACACTCACTCAACTGTAGCACATGAGTGAGAGAGAAGGAGCTCGCACAAGTGAGAGAGAGATAAACTATTGGAGGTCATCTTTGTGTTTTACTTTTTCAATTGGTGCTCATTCTATCTCTGAGGAAGTTGCGGGGTTTTCTCCTTTATGGTTTCCTTGGGGAAAACTCTTTGTGTCTCTTGTCTCTTGTGATTATTGTTGTGCATGTTATTCTCTCAGATAAGATCCTAGATCATATTGATTAAATGATAAAAATATAACACCGAAGACCAAGATAAGACCACATTCATGTATCCATGGGGTACTTTTGCATACAGGGCATTTCCCTTCGGTTTGTGCAACAAACCTTCCACCTTTCATAGAGTTTTGATTGGAATCTTTTCAGAGATGGTCAATGACAGTATGGATATTTTCATGGATGAATTTACCCCTTATGGAAGTGACTTTGAGGAGGCACTGAAAAACTTAGAGAAGGTTTTAACACACTATGAGTAAACCCATCTATCTTTAAGCACTAAAAAGTGACACATGATGATGAGCGAGGGGGTGGTTCTAGGGAAATTCATCTATGTTGATGGTATCTATGTAGATCCATAAAAAATCAAGGTAATTGTAAACATACCCACTCTTGGAACACAAAAATAGGTACGTAAATTCTTAGGGCATGCTCGTTATTACAGCAGATTTATAGAAAAAATTTCCGAACTAGATTCTCCTTTATTTACTTTGTTGATGGAGGATCTACAGCTCATTTGGAATGATGCATGCCAAAAATTGTTCACTGAACTTAAGAGGAGGATGTCTATAGCTCCTACCTTAAGGGGGGACATCTGGGCTCTGCCTTTTCATATTTATTCGGATGCCTTTAACACTTCCATTGGAGCAGTGTTGGGACAATAGGATGGTCAAGGCCCATATGCAATTTACTATATCAATAAAAACTTGGACCCTACTGAACTCAACTACACTGTTAGAGAAAAGAAATTTATTTCCCTTTTCTATTTCATCAATAAATTTAGACACTACATCACTGGATAACACACTTTTGTGCACACTGATCATTCAACCATCAAGTATTTAATGAATAAACCTGTTATGAATGTAGAATAACTAGATGGATGTTTCTATTACAAGAGTTTGAAATTACAATTATTGATAGACATGGAAAAGAGAATGTTGTTGCTGTTTTTTTATCTCGTTTTACTAACAGTGATGATAGTATGCAAAGAGAGAGAAAAGGAAGATCATCCAACAAAGTGCCAGGTACTTCTGGATCGATGGTCATCTTTTCTACATAGGCCTTGATCTTGAAATCAGGAGATGTGTCAGAGAGGATGAAATTTTCAATATTTTGAAGGCTTGTCACGATGAGCCCTGTAGGGGACACTTTGATGATAAATGAACAGGTCATAAGGTACTACGAATGGGATATTACTCACCAACAGTTTTTAGGGATGCGAACAAGTATGTATAGGCTTGTGATAACTGTTAGAGGATGGTCTAACCTAACAGAATGGACGAGATGTCCCTTCAACCATATCTGGTGGTTAAACCCTTTGACAGATGGGCCTTGGATTTCATTGGGCCCATTAACCCTCCCTCGAAGAAGAAATTTTACATCTTAGTTTGCATCGATTATATGACAAAATGGGTGGAGGATGTGGCTTTGGTGAAATCCAATGACCAGGATGTAATAGATTTCCTATATGGAGAAATATTCACTCATTTTGGAGTACCCAAGGAAATAATCATTGATGGAGGACCGCAATTTGTGTCACATAAGTTAGAAGCTATGTTACAGAAGTATCATATTTAGCACAAAATAACTTCACCTTATCATCCACATGCCAATGGCTAGGTGGGAAGTACCAACAAAGTGCATTAGAGAGAATTTGAGGTCAAAAATGGGCCTCAAAAGGACCAAAATGTACTTTA
>LPNX010372056.1:308661-337550 GCA_001517045.1 Pseudotsuga menziesii | reverse complement strand
ATAAAACCCCTAACTCATAATATTTTAATATATCTTATATTTTTGTAGTACATCTCTTAGGAGGCCCATTTTTTACCTCAAATTCTCTCTAATGATTGAATCTATTCCCACAAAAGCAGTCATAAGCCATCGCAAGGACTGGGCTGGAAGACTTCCAGAGGCACTTTGGGCATATCACACTACTTGGCGCAATACTACGGGATTCTTCTCCTATGACTTGGTGTATGGTAAGAATGTTGTCTTTCCTATTGAATTCAGAATCACAACCTTAAAGATAGCTATGGAAGCAAATTTACATTTAATAGAAGCTTAGAGGAATAGTTTGAACCAATTAAATGAACTTGATGAAAAACGCACAACTGTTGTACATCATACGTAATTAATTCAACAACAATGATCTAAATGGCATGATCAGTTCATAAAGAAGAAAGTCTTTTGCGAAGGAGACTGGGAATTTATATATGATTCTAGGTTCAAGAGGGACTTCAAAGGTAAGATTCAAACAAGATGGTTGGGTCCATACTAGAAAGATAAGATATTTGACAATGGCACAGTCTACTTGGTCACTATTGATGAAGATCATATGCCATTATTTGCTAATGGGAATAGGCTGAAACTGTATCACAAGCCAATTTCAAGGGACGCATTTATCTTGCAGGTTGCAGCTGATCCATGATACCAGTTAAAGAAAGGACAGTAATTTTTCTTTGTCCCTGTCAATCTTTAAAAGGACACTATGATTTCCACATAGGAATTTGTATATAAATAAATTGATGTTTTTTTTTTTAATTTTGTTTTCCTTTACGCTTGATTGGTTTTCTTTGAAGAATCTATGTAGGAACTTACTTAATGAGTAGCGCTCATGATGGGGCCTAACGACTGCGAGCGCCTTAATCCATGTTCATGTTTTGGAAGAGTTCCTTGAAAAATGAATAATGAACAATTTTCACAGCTGCAAATCTATTCAAATTCGACCATTTTCCCATTTTCATAGCTGCGACTACGTTCAAATTTGCTCATTTCCTTGTTTCTTGTAGCTGTGACTCCGCAAATTTTTTGATGATTTTCCTATTTTTCACAACTGCAACTTCATAAATTTTTTTATCATTTTCTCATTTTTTGCAGTTGAAACTCTGTTAAAGTCTACCGTTTTCCCATTTTTCGTAGCTGCAACTCTGTTAAAATATGCCATTTTTCTCATTTTCTGCAACTGCGACTACGCCAAACTTCAAAAATTTCCCTATTTATCGCAGCTGCGACTCCACCAAATTCCATAGATTTCCCAATCCAAATTCCAAATATTTCCCTATTTCCCGCAGCTACGGCTCCTCCAAAATCCATAGATTTCCCTATCTTTCACAGTAGCGACTCCGCAAATTTTCGTCGATTTCTCCTATCTCCGCAGCTGGGAATTCACCAAATTTTGCCTATCTTTCTATTCTCGTAGCTGTAATGGTGCTAAGTTTTCACTAATTTCCTTATATTTGCAGCTGCGACTCCTCCAGATGTATTAGAAAAACAACTACAACTCCTCTAGGATGGGCCACAAATCCTGTAGTCTATGATTTTGTCGGGTTCCGACTCACCTCACAGTTTCAATTATGTTTCTGCCAAGTTTGAAAAGATAGTTCTTGATTCACTGGGGGTAAGATCATAGTAGCATACATGAAATAATGTTTAATTTGATGGCTGCGATGACACGCTGCACTATTATGGAAAGTCACGGTTCATCTCATAATTGCTAAGGTATGGGGTCTGATCATTTACATGTTAGATTTTTATCAATTTAGACAATATTATCTTAGGATCTTATCTAAGAGAATAACAAGCACACCAATCAATCACAAGAGACAATGAACACAAATAATTTCCTCAGGGAAACAATAAAGGAGAAAACCCCGCAACTTCCTCAAAGATAAAATCAACACCAAAAGTAAAACCCAAAGACAGTAAGATGATCTCCAGACAGTAGTAGTCTCTCTCTCTCTCTTGTCCCATATTCTTCTCTCTCATTTATGTGCTACAATTGAGTTTGAGTGTTATACCAAAATCCTATCACCATCATGTGATAAGACATTTGACATACCTACTTTCCCTGAATCCCAGCTCTTGGAGTGGAAACTCATGGTTATTATCAATCTTTCATGAAAATTCCCAACACCGCACTTCCTCTGTTGTCTAGGAGCGATACCATTGTTTGCACCACCCATCCCCTACTGCCCACAAGCAGTGCTACCACTTATGGCTCTTAGCCCATAAGCGTTTCTTACTAGAACCTCTCTGTCATTGAAGGAGAAACGCGGTACCCTGGGTGAAAAGGGAAAAATAGAAGTTTCTCAAGGATTCTAGATGATAAGCCTCGTGTCCTCCCTTATCCCTACTATTGTGGGTCAGTTGAGCTCAAGATCCCTCATCCTAAGATCTTAGAGGCCACCACACCCACTAATCTCTCAACCTACCCTATCCATTGAGCGTTATAAATATGAGCTCATAGCCATGGTTGAGGGGAGAACTCTTAAGGTATTGTTATGCTGTTGGATTGATCACTTGGCCCAAGACCATTTGGGAGAACATAAAGAGCTAGAGTCGGAGCTTTTGGGGATGAGAATGATTGGTTTCATGGAGATGCATGTAAACGCTAAGGCTTGGTTGTAAACTTCTTCATATTTCTATATTAATGCAAGTTGATTTTTGTCCCACATATATTGTTGTTGTTTGATTTCACATGTATGTTGTTAGATTCCTTAGTCACTAACATAGATTAGTAGATTATATTCTGGTGCTTTCGATATGTTTGCGTGTTGAAGCTTTATTGCAGGTACATAGGGTAACATTCAAAACATTACATTCCATGTATCTACGGCGTCTAGGGAGATTATTCAACCTGTGTCCTCTATTTTTTCTGCATCTGAACCATTCAGACCAATGGAACACCTTGCTGTTCGTAGGAGGTGAAATATTCCAGCTAACAAATATGGCGACTCCGCTGGGGAATGAATAGATGTATCAGTTGTTCCGATCTTCCTCAGTCTGCAACTCTTGTCCAAATCCAGGATCCCTTTTCAATTCTCTTCAGTCAGATCTACTTTCTAACCTAATTTATTTGGCTTTGAAACTTCCAAATCTGTTCAGATCTGATTCATTTCAACCTTTTGTGCTCTGTTTCCATACTCAATCTAGCAGTTTTCACCTTGGTCTAGTTTTTTTCTGACTTGATTTGTCGTTCTCCTTGTGTTTTGGATATATTCAGGGAACCGCACATGTCATGTTGGCAAGGAGCGGTGCCATCGCCTGAGTCTAGTTAGCCATAAGTGGTGCCACCACCTGAATCTAGTGAGCAAGGAGCGTTTCTGCCTCAAAACCGCCTGTTAGTAGCTTCATCTACGTGGTGCTAGGTGGGCCCTGTTCCAGACTTTGTATTTTTATTTTTTGTGTGTTTTTATCTTACTTTTTGATGAAAATGAAGTGTATTTTTGAAAAAAGAATGCTCCCTCACGGCGATGCCATGAATTGTATATTTTGCAGTCGGTTTGATTGTTGTATTCTTTCTGCATTCAAAGAGAGTTTGTGTTTCTTGCATTAGACTTTACATTCTTTTATTTTCTTGAAACCTCTTTCACTTTTCTGTAGATATTATTCATTGGAATTGGAAATATACATTTCATTTTGATGTGTAGGCTTTGGTTTGTTCTGGACTTGGAATGCATGAGTGATCCATGTTGTTTTGAGTCTTTATTTTCTTGGGGTGATTCTTGTTTCCTTCCGCATGCTGATTTTTTCAATGCTTGGTAGGAAAGGTTGGTTCTTTGTTTCCCTGTCTGTTTCAAAGAGAAGTTTTAGTTTTCTCTCTCTTTTGCTTTATTCGCAAGTTTGTTAATCGATTTTATTCTTGTTTTGTGCATGATTATTTGAAATTCTAGATCTTACTTTCATTAAGAAGAAATATATGTTTTCAGCTTTGCGTGCATTAGAGTTAGATTTGTTTGGAAACGTTAGTGAAATCATCTTTCCATTGAGTTTTTATGCGTATTTTTCAAGCATGAAAAGATAGGAAACATTTCTTGTTTATTTATGTTAAATGTTCTCTAGATCCCTTTCTTATTTTCTTTGAAGATTGTTTGGGGTGCATTGATATTTCACTTTTCGTTTGAAAAGATAGAATTGCATTTGCATTTGGGTGTTCATTTTTGGGAAGAAAAGTAAATCTCTCTCCCTCTCTTCGGTAGAATTTCATTGAAGAGGAAAACTTGCATTATCATATAGATCAGTGTGCATCTTCTTTAAATTTCAAGTTTTCACTCCATGGTTCCACCTAAGCGCACATGATAAAATTAACAGTAGTACTAGGTTAAAAATTTTAGCAATTTGAGTGATAAGTTAAAGACGTGTTTGGGCGTAGTTAAACATAGGAGTTGTCATTACTTGTCTGCATTACATCCCTAGACTCATGTGGTTCTTCCACGTACCATCGATATATAGAACGGCCTTTCACGTACCCTTGGGGTATATAGAAAGGTACTTCGCGTACTCGATTGTATATCGGAAGACCCCTTGTGTAGGGCTATGCATTAGACATCACTACTACCGATTTGAGCTCCCACGTACCTTGCGTATATCAGGAGACTCTTCTAGGAATCCTTAAACCATCTGAGTTATCCTTTTGGCCTGTCCTGTGAGGTTCCTAACTCTTATCCACTCCTTTCACAAGTTTGCTTGTTGATTTTAGTTTGAGTAGTACTTTCTTATGCATGGTAGTTAAGGGGTTATTAGAGAGTTTAGATATGGCATCCTCATCCAGGACTACCACTCAAGAGGTCCCTTTCCAAGGTGTACCTTTTGTATTCCCTCCAAGTGAAGGTATTGGTCCTCCCTTTATTGCCACTCTAAATATTCCTGGATTAACTATAGGATTACTGGTCTTGCTTTTTAATCCGGTAATTCCTGTTACACCTAATGTCTCAAATGTCACCTCTCTCTTCGGAGAGGATCAAACTCAACCTAATCCCTCTCCTTCTTCATCGGTTGTGGCTTTGTCCCTTTCTTCTTCTTCGCTTGACCGAAGCTCTACAATTAGTAGTCAGGTGGATAAGAAAAAGAAGAAAGGGAAGGGTAAAAAGAAGAAGGATAAGAAAAAGAAAAAGTAGCAACCATCTGTTCTTGATGGTTCTTGTTCTAAGAGAACACCTAGAAAACCCAAGTTCCCTTGTAAGCTTTGCAAGGGGGACCACCCTCTTAAGGAGTGTCCCAGTCTCTCCCATGTACAAGAAGAGTGGTATAAAAGCTACAAACCATCTATGTCATCAACCTCTGATCATCATGTTGATGATACTCCCTCAACCAGTGACCCATTGGCAAAAGGTCGTACAGGTAAAGTCTTGTATCCTTGTTTGATATGCAAGGATATGCATCGTACTTTTCTTTGTCCAAGCATGGATGAAGCTTTGCGTTGGTTGGAAAATATTACTGATCATCAACAGGTGATTCCAACAAGTGATAGTAAGTTATCCCTCGATTCCTTGCTAGTTGACCAAGTGATCAATTCAGTTTTATCTATGGTTGATCCCACTCTTCCTTTGGAGAGTGAAGTTAAAGTGGTCAAGTCGGTGTCATTTCCACCCAATCCCTCTCTTTCATTAGAGAGTGTTAAGACTGAAGTAGTCTCTTTGGAAAAATCTTCATCTTGTTCTTCTCTTCCAGTAGAGAATGAACTAAAACCTACTGAAGTTTTTATGCTTCATTCGGATTGTTCTCGACAAGAGGAAATTTGGTCTATTTCGACAGAACCCTCTCCGATTAGTGAGGTTATTTCCTTTGACTGGAGTAACCTAATAGAGTCTTGTCTTCATTCGAGTGTTCCTTTCCAGATATTTGTGAATGTTACTACTAGGCGGATACTTCACACTATTGTTGACGAAGGGGCTTCTGTTAGTATTCTATCCTCAACTACTTGGCAAGCTTTAGGTTCTCCTCAGCTTGTGCCAGCCACCAATTAGATACTGGCTTTTAATCGCAGTCCTACTGCACCTTTAGGGATCCTTCCTCATTTTCCTATTACATTAGGAGGGAAAACTGTCTGTATTGATGTTATGGTGGTCCAAGGTCCTTTAGATTTCAATCTACTCCTTGGACGCTATTATGTTTATGCCATGAAGGCTGTTGTGTCCACACTCTTTAGAGTTATGTATTTTCCCCATGATGGGAAGATTGTGACCATTGATCAGCTTTATTTTGTTACACGTGACCATCGCATTACTCCTAGTAATCAGACTGCCTTGAATGTGACGCATGTTCTTATGGTTCCTTCCCCTTCTTCTAGTTAGCTTCTTCCCATCATAGGTAAAATGGGGGGCATGGCTCCAGCCTCTAGACTTCATACTCGAGTTAAGTTTCTATCTTCTTATGTAAGGGGGAAACCCACCAACCTCTGGACATCATGTTGGCTTAGAACTTTCTGAGAGCATAGTTTACTTTTGGTTTCAAGCTCGTTAAAAAATAAAACCACTCCTCAAGCATAGTTTACCTTTTGGTTTCAAGCTTGCATAAAAATGAAACCATTCCTTTGAGAAAATTTCCCATTCTGTGTCAAGCTCGTTAAAAAATGAAACGGATGCCTGTGAGCAAAGTTCCCATTCTATGTCAAGCTTGTTAAAAAATGAAATGGATTTCCTTAAGCATAGTTTACCTTTTGGCTTCAACCTTGCATAAAAATGAAACCGTGTTCCAAGCATAGTTACCTTCTAATTCAATCTTGTGTAAAGATGAAACATATCCCCTTCCCTTGAGTCGAGTCTTCACTTTAGTGTTAGAACTTGAACCTTCTTTTCACCTACCTGATTCATGTTATTCCTACCCCCCTAGAGAACATTTTCACATTAGTAACTAGGTTTTTAGGTTGGGTATGGAAGAAGAATCGTCAAATGAAATGAAGCTTGGGGGCATGTCGATCCACTAGCAACCATGCTAGGGGTAATATTTGCTAGAAATCATGCTGGGGGAAGATTCCAACCTCTGTATATCATGTTAATGGGATTTTTCAAGCATAGTTTACCCATTGGTTTTGAGCTTGCGTAAAAATGAAAGCAATCTTTGAGCATTATTTCAACTGATCTTCAAGCTCATTAAAAACAGTAGGATGGGGTTGAGCTTACTTTTCATTTTTCGTGCTCTGGTTTGAAACATGAAAAGTGGTTTGATCTTAGTTTATTCATTTTTCGTGCTCTGGATTCAAACATGAAAAAGGATAATAAAGTCCTCTTTAAGCTCTTTTCGGACTCTTAAAATGTTAAAAAAAAGTCGAGCGATCTTGTCTTCTTCACACTCGTGAAAGTATTTGAAGAGTCGTCCATCCAATGATAGGTTATCTCTTTTTCGGTTTGGATAGGACTATTTACGAAAAAGGAACACTCCAGCCAATCATGATTGTAAGAGTTCTCTAAGGCATGATTTTATACTTTTTCAGGACTTAGAGACTAAATCATACGAAAAAGGACCCCTTTGGAGTCTCCTTTCATAATCGTTTAGACTCTCTAAACATGAACGATATCGATTTTTCTTTCATTGGACTCGTTAAATTAAACATTGGGAGACCCGTCTTGGGAACGAACCCCTCCTCTCTCAGGTTTGTAAAATATATGATTTTGGACTTGTCTTCCGACAAGCTATATCGAGTGTTTGTTACCCTCTTTGAACTTGTAAAACCAAAAAGAGGCACTCATCGAACATGATGGGGAAAATGGGAAGGGAATCATTTTGTAAATAATGGTAGTTATTTGTCATTACCTTTTAACATGGCACTTGTCTGTACAATCATGTAAGTCAACTGGGTATTCAGCTGATCTCCGTGATGATCCACTTTCATGAGTCATGTCACTCCTTTGAGTCTTTCAAAGGAATGCATTGTCCATTGTCGCATTGTGTGAATGTCCCGTTCAGTCATGCTGCCAAGTATTTTTTTCATGCCGCCCGATGTTCAAAGGAGATTTGAAGAAGTTTTACCTATGTAGTCTACATAGTCTTTGTGTCAGTATCTTTGAGTCATTCATATGGTTACTACATTCACATCATTCCAGAACTACGTTCCCAGTTTCGTGTCGTCGATGTGGGACTCATCATGGCCCTCCTTCGACGAGACTGTTCATGTCGACATCAGCTCATCATCGGAGAAATAGTCTTAGAAACAATATTTTGTACCTTGAGATCTGTATTCCTTAATGACAGATTCTCTCACTCTCGACATAGGTTCACATCATTGGCCTTTGATCGATAGAATCGACTGGGTGTTCGACATCAGGACATCTATTCACACTCAGTAGATTTTACTAGAGTACCTTGGGAATCATTGACATTAATGGTGGTCTCCCTCGCACTTATTAACGGTTCACGTCATTGACCGGTAATCAAGTGGTTTCTACCATGTTCGACTTCAGATCATTGTAATCACATGGATAGAATCGTACTTTGTGGAAGATGAGACGAAGACCCTGGGCATTTGTTTAAAAGTGCTTATTGCTTTTTCCCCAGGTTGCAATGGATTTTTGTATATCTAGCTTGGATCCACATTTTTATGGCCATGGCTATGCTCAAATTTGCATCTGTATGACATAGATCTACGTTGTATGTCTGGTAGCTATGTCCAAGTTTGAGTCCTCTATCACATGGATCTACACTGTATTCTAGTAGCCATGCTTATTTATTCCTCTCATGGATCTACCTTGTATTGGTCTGCAGCCATGAGTTTGGTTACTTGTGTCTATGTGTCAACATACTGATGTACTACACATGCCTACTTGACAACATGCTCCGATTGAGCCAACATTTTCATCTCATGGCGATGACTTGTTCTCTCAAAGCTATTGTTTATCGTATCCCTCTAAGACTTATGCTTTGGGGGGCATTCTATTATACCAAAATCTTGTCACCATCATGTGATAAGACATTTGACATACCTACTTGCCCTGAATCCCAGCTCTTGTAGTGGAAAATCATGGTTATTATCAATCTTTCATGAAAATTCCCAGCACCGCGCTTCCTCTGTTGTCTAGGAGCGGTACCATTGCTTGCACCACCCATCCCCTGTTTCCCACAAGTGGTGCCACCGCTAATGGGTCTTAGCCCATAAGCATTTCTTACCAGAACCGCTCTATCATTGAAGGAGAAACGTGGTACCCTGGGTAGAAAGGGAAAAAGAGAAGTTTCTCAAGGCTTCTAGATGATAATCCTTGTTCCCTCCCTTATCCCTACTGTTGTGGGTCAGTTGAGCTCGATATCCCTCATCCTAGGATCTTAGAGGCCACCTCACCCACTAATCTCTCAACCTACCCTATCCATTGATCCTTATAAATATGAGCTCATAGACATGGTTGATGGGATAACTCTTAAGGTATTGTTATGTTGTTGGATTGATCACTTGGCCCAAGACCATTTGGGAGAACATAAAGAGCTAGAGTTAGAGCTTTTGGGGATGAGAATGCTTGGTTTCATGGAGATGCATGTCAACACTAAGGCTTGGTTGTAAACTTCTTCATATTTATATATAAATGCAAGTTGATTTATGCCCCACATATATTGTTTTTGTTTGATTTCACATGTATGTTGTTAGATTCCTTAGTCACTAACATAGATTAGTAGATTATATTTTGGTGGTTTTGATATGTTTGCGTGTTGAAGCTTTATTACAGGTACACAGGGTAATGATCGAAGCATTACATTCCAGGTACTACGGTGTCTAGGGAGAGTCTTCAAACTATGTCCTCTATTTGCTCTGGATCTGAACCATTTAGATTAGTGGAACACCTTGCTATCCACAGGAGGTGAAATATTCGAGCTAACAGTGAGTGAACGTGTGTTAAATAGAGAGGCTCACTTTATATTTATACTAATTATCGACTTGACATTAACTCACTAGGGCCGACTTCTCTAGGAGAGTATAATAACCCTAGGGCCCCACAACTGCGGGGACTTTAACCCTTGATCAATAAGGAGGGTTACACTATATGACTTTACATGACTTGTTTACATTATTGAATCTCCCGATAGGAACATCGAGGCATGACATGACTCAATTACATTACAGATACTTCCTGGAATAAACATCGGGGTACAATACATATACAAGTGAATACATTTCAAAGTTACAAATACATCAACACTCCCACTTAACTAGGAAGGTATTCTCTGGACATAATTTATCAGCACAAGTCTTCTTCTCTATATCATCTAGATCATCATCAAGTCATTTTCATTTCAATTCATATTCATCTTCAAGTCTGGATCATCACTGGATATAGATCATCATAGGATCTAGATCACCACTGGATCTCAATCATCTCTGGACCTAGATCATCACTGGATCTGCATCATCACTAGATATGGATCATCATTGGATCTAGATAATCACTAGATATGGATCATCACTGGATCTGGATCATCACTGCTGGATCATCACTGGGTCATCATCATTGGTGCTATCTCTATTCTACTCATCACAGGAAGTTCTACAGAGCCAGTCCTTTTTCATGTTGGTTGTTGTAATGTCCCCGGTTTCGACCCCATTTGCATGATGTGTAAAATGCAATTAATCATGGTGAGGAGCTCAAGGAAAAAAGCCCCACCATCGATTTGGTTGTGTATGTTCGGCAATGGGGATATTTTCCGATGGTTTGTCATGCTATCTGGCACCTTAATAATTTGACATCATGTAAACACGCGCATCAAATAAAACTAAAACCACAACCAGCTACGGCAGTGCAACGTTGAATGAAAAGGGCATGGTTCCAAAGGATAAGGGGTGGGGGATGTCAAACCTTGGTTATGGGGGAAAAACCCATGTTTTGTCACCTTGTTGGTTTTCCATCTTCCCTTGTCAACCTCTTTAATGCTTCAGCTAGTGGTTGGGGGAGTTATTGCTGAAGTGGTGGTGGTTGTGGCAGGCTGTCAGCCTTACCCACTTGCCCACTCCACCCACGTTTTCCATTCTTCTCCCTCACGCACTCTTCCCTGGTCAGTTCACACTATCACCATGGATTTGGTTTGTTGGCTTCTCACGCACAGGCTCTGGGCGATTTTAGTCTCACGTAGACATTTTCTGGGGCTCCATGAGTTGCTGAGGCACCCACGCACTGTAATTCACGTCCTTGCTGTTGTTTTGTTCATCCACGGGAAAAATCGGAGTTGTTTTCTCCTCACACAGGGCTTCTACTACTGGAATCCTGACGCAGAAAATCGGGTATGTCTTTCCCGTGCATTTTTCTGTTGGGTGCGAGTTTTTCCTCACGCACAAGATGTTTGGGTCGTTTTTCCCATGCCGTGAGCCATGCTCACTATTTGTGTTTGGGGATGTTGTCTTCCCCCATGAGTTTTGTCGGCTGTGGGTTCCAATTTCGTTTTGGACCACTGTGGATTGCTAATTCGTGGGTTGAATTTCCCTTGTTTGTCCACGCTGGGAGTTGTTCTTCTCCTTTGTTGGGACTGTGTGATGTTTCCCAACCATTCTATTGAGGAATTGTGTGTGCTGTTGGCTGAATTTTCCCTGTTTTGGGACTGGGGACTGTTGTTATCCTTCATGGTGTGTTGTGGCTGCTGATATACCCTGGTTTGGGTGATGTTGTTGAGTTGTTTTGGCCACGTTAGGGCCAAAACCTACTTTGAGTTGCCTTATAGGCTGGAGCTATGTCTCACCTTTCGTTTGGGACTGTCATCGGTCATTTTGCTTCTTCACGGGGTTGTGAAGGGAATTGTTTTGCTGCTGGTATGCAGTGGTTAGTCCCTTGGACTGTGCTGGCTTGGCTTGTTTGTTGACAGCCTGTGAAACCCAGCTATGATTGGTTTGTTGTTTATGTCCCCTTGGCTATGTATAAGCCTACAATTGACCCTTATTCCGGAGGAATCATGCCCAGCTCGGGGGTGGCAGCGTTGCTGAGAGATTGATGAGCAAGCTGGCCTATGGTTGGGTGGAATGTTGCAGTGACGTAGCTAGTTGCAGGTGAATTCTTCACCAAAAGATAAGTCTGCTGTCTATACTTCATCTCTGCAATTTATAATGATGTTAAATGCTGGTTTATGAATACGTGTGCTTCCGCTGTATGATCGAAGATAAATGCATCTGTGTATGCTTAATTTCAGCATTTGAATTTTGTTTATGTTCATGGGGCATTTTTCCCGGTTGTGTTTGATGTGCTCGTTGCGTCCTCTTCGCCGGGTGAGGGACGGGGACGTGACAGTTGTAGGCCTAGCCTCCATGTAGGTCTTCATCTTCTTCAGCAGTTACATTTGACCCAATCAGAAAGTCCCACGCAACACTTAAATCTGATGATGAGAGGAATACATCCACCATCATGTCAGAAAGGCACACCCAGCACTCACATCTGACCATGGGAGGAACACATCCACCACCATGTCAGAAAGGCCCATCACTCACATCCACTGGCATGATAGGACACACCATCTATCATCCAAGGAAAGGATCAACACTTACATCTACTGGCATAGTAGGACACACCATCTACTATCCAGAGAAGAGCTCAACACTTACATATATTGGCATAGAAAAAAACACATTCTACTATCCAGAGAAAGGCACAACACTTACATCTATTGGCATAGAAAAACACACATTCTACTATCCAGAGAAAGGAAAAACACTTATATCTGACCCAGTCAGAAAGGCTCAACACTTATATCTGACCCAGTCAGAAAGGATCAACACTTACATCCTCTGGCATATCAGGAAACACCATCTACTATCCAAGGAAGGTCTCAGCACTTATATCTTCTGGCATGGTAGGACACACCATCTATCATTCGAGGAAAGGATCTACACTTACATATGACCCAGTCAAAAAGGCTCAACACTTATATCTGATCATGTGGGAGCCAATCCCATAGTCATATTAGAATGGCTCTGCTCTTACATCTGATCGTGTGGGACCCAATCCCACAGTCATATCAGAATGGCTTTGCACTTACATCTAATCATGTGGGAGCCAATCCCATAGTCATATCAGAATGGCTCTGCACTTACATCTGATCATGTGGGAGCCAATCCCACAGTCATATCAGAATGGCTCTACACTTACATCTGATCATCTAGGAGCCAATCCCACAGTCATATCAGAATGGCTCTACACTTACATCTGACCATGGAAGGAACCAATCCTATCACCATGTAACAAGGGCTAGGAACTTATATCTGACCATGGAAGGAACCATGTGAGAATGGCTCACGAACTCATCACTTCCTCTTGGAAGGAATCTCAATTTGGAAAACACTAAGCTTCTCCCTAAAGTATTCAAACTTTACTCTGGCTAATGGCTTGGTCAACACATCAGCTATATGTTTGTCCGTCGCAACATATTGGAGGTTCACTGCTCCTCTCTGCACCATATCCCTGATATAGTGATATTTGATCTCGATATGCTTCGACTTTTCATGGAACACCGGGTTCTCTGACAACTTCACACAACTATGGTTGTCGTAATATATACAAGTAGCATCCAACTAAAGATTAAACAAATCAGATAGTATATTCCTCAGCAACACTACCTCACAACTAGCTGAACAAGCTGCAACATACTTTGATTCACCTATAATTAGTACCACACATGACAACTTCCTGCTAAACCAAGAGATCACACTTGATCCCATACTGAGGCAACACACCATAGTTTTCTTCCTATTGATGGCACTACCTTCCCAATATCAATCAACATAAATTTCCAGGTTAATCTTCTGATCCTCCTTATACTTGAGCCCATAATAAACTGTACCATTTAGGTACCTCAGAATATGCTTTGCAGCAATCAGGTGAACATGTATCGGATCCATCAAGAACTGGCTCAATCTGTTCACAGCAAAGCAAATATATGGTCTCGTATTCGTCAGGTACATCAAGGACCCAATCATTTGACGATACATCCTAGCATCAACTGTCTTTGATGAAGCATCACTCAATAGCTTTAGGTTCGATTCCATAGGTGTGGTCATGGCCTTGCAGTCCATCATCTTGAACCTCTTCAAGATCTCTACTGCATATTTTCCTTGTCCTAGGGAGATTCCATCTGCATTCTGCCACACCTCCATGCTTAGAAAGTAGTGCATCATACCCAATTCTTTCATCTTGAACTCAACAGCAAGCTTCCTCTTCGTATCAGCAATCAACCCATCCACACCTATTACAAACAAATCATCTACATATAGTAGGAGTATGACTGGGTTCCCTTCTTCAACCTTGTAGTAAAGGTTGGAATCTGCTTTACTCTTGGTAAAACCCAAACTGGATAGGAAGCTGTTAATTCTGCCGTACCATGTCCTAGGTTCCTGTTCCAAACCACACAAGGCTTTCTTCAATTTACACACATGAGTCTCCCTATCACGTGTCTCAAAACCGAGTGGCTGCTCCACATACACTTCCTCTTCTACTACACCATTCAAGAAAGTAGTATTGACATCTATTTGGTGTATCTTCCATTTCATCACTATAGCCAGAGAAAGTATTGATCTGAAGGAAGTGTATCTGGCTATAGGTTCAAAAGTTTATTCATAATCTATTCCTTCTTTTTGGGAGAAGACACAAGCCACAAATCTTGCTTTATATTTCTCTATGCTGCCATCTGCAACATGCTTGATCTTGTAGATCCACTTGGAAGTCACAATAGAATTCCCCTTTCATCTAGGGACAACATCCTAGACATCATTCTTCATGATCGACTGATACTCTTTGATCATAGCATCCTTCCATTCTTTCTTCTTTGTCGCTTCTTCATAGTTGGAAGGTTCTTTATCAATGATGTCACATAATAGGGCTACATAATTGGAGTAGGACCTAGTTCTTTTCCTCTCTATGTGTATTTATTCTAGAGCCCCATATCTTTCTGCACCTTGGATAGCCTCTCGTACACATGTAGGCTTCCTCTGCTGAGGATTATTCTCTTGGTGCGGATCTATAGTTTCCTGGGGTTCTTCTATTTCTTGATCTTGATCTTGATTTTCTTCGTTCATAGTTGTATCTTGAATTATGGGTACTTCTGTTTCTTCAGAGTCTTCAAATGGTCTCTTTCTAGATTTGTTGTAAGCTGAATCTTTGTCGAATGTTACGTATATACTTATGTCAATCTTCTTGAATCCTAGGAAGTATATTTTGTAATATTTCGAGCTTTCACTATATCCCACAAATATACCCTTCTTTCCAAAAGGATCTAACTTTGTCCTCTTTTCTTTTGGAATGTGTATGTATACTAGACAACCGAATATTCTGAGATGGTTGACCTCTGGTTTCTTGCCAGAAAATATTTCTTCAGGTGTCTTGTTCTCGAGTACTCTGTGTGGAGTACGGTTCTTTACATATACTGTTGTTCTGGCAGCTTCTGCCCATAGATGCATGGAAAGATCTTGATCATGAAGCATTGCCCTTTCAGCTTCCATGATCATTCTATTCTTCCTTTTTGCAACCCCATTCTGCTGTGGATTATAGGAGTGGTTAACTCCCTCTTAATCCCCGAATCTCTGCATAACTCTATGAATTCATTTGATGTGAATTCTCCACCATTATCTAATCGAAAATTTTTGATCTTCTTTTCTATGTGGTTCTTGATCAAGGCTTTGAATTCCTTGAACTTGCTGACTACCTCATCTTTGTTTTTCAAGAAGTATATCCATGTCTTCCTAGAAAAATCATCAATGAAAGAAACATAATATACATACCCACTTAATGAACTGGATGACATCGAACCGCATACATCATAGTGGATGATTTCCAAGATCCCTTTTTCCTTGATCTCTCTACTTGGAAATGTCTTCTTTGTGTTATTTCCTTTTGCACATCCTTTTCATACACCGTCATGTTTTGTCTGTATTTCTAGAATAACTTCAATAACTTGTCTTACAAGTGGTAGTGCTCTATAGTGCACATGTGCGAGCATTCTATTCCAAAGTTCATTTGGTTCTACTGAGTCATGGACCAAAGCTTGTTCTGGTTGGCCCTTCAATTTGTATAGTCCTCCTTCGTGTTCCCCAATCACTACTACATCATCTATAGTCTTTCCCTTTGGCCACATAAGAACTTGGCCATCTACAAATCCATCCCTTGTGCCTTTTTCATCCATTGCAGATATGGAGAGGAGATTCTTCTTTAGTCCTGGTACAAACAATACATCCTTCATATTCATAGACTTTCCAGAGTCTAGCTTATAGGAGGATTCACCACTACCTTTTATTGGATAATGGTAGTCATCCCCAAGTTTCACCTTGTGAGGTGACTCATGTTCAAATAGTTTCACAAAGTATTCTTTGAATCCTGTCATATGTTTGGAAGCCCCACTGTCTATTAGCCAATCATTGCTTCTATGTGTGGTAGTTCCCGTGAGAGCAGAAATTAGAACATATTCTTCATCACTTTCTTTTTTGATTATCTTTGTGGAAGGTTTATCATCCTCTGCAGCATGAGCATGATGTCTTCTTTTGTTTCCCTTCTTCTTGTGAGAGCCATTTTTGTTCCTAGGACAATCTCTCGTATAGTGTCCTCTCTCATCACATGTAAAGCATATGAGTTTAGATAAATCTCTTTTTGGTTTTCTTGATTTACCTTTCTGGTGAGAATGCTTACCTTTGGGGTGATGAAAGTATTTTCTGCTTTTCTTGGAGTGTATTATGATAGATTTATTTTCACTTCCCATCTTTTCTTCTCGGGCTATTATTTGAGATTATTCTTGTGAGAATTCTTCCCACATCCTACTAAAGTTGACTAGCTTCTTTCTTGCACAAATCCTTTGAATGAAAGATTCCCATGATCTAGGGAGTCCATTCAAGGTAGTCATCATAATTTCTACATTCTCCACTTCTTCATCCACTACTTCAAGTTGTTCTTTGATCTAGGAGACTCTTGTGAAGTATGATGGTATGGTCTCCGTATTCTGGATCTTCACATTCTTCAACTGATTCCTCAAAGTCATCTTCCGATTTATGTTCTTTCCTTCAAACAGTTTAGTCAAGGCATCAAACATAGATTTAGGTTTCTTTAGGGAGGAAACCTATGGTATGAGGTGATCCTTGATTGAATCAACAATAATCCTCTTATCCATGACCAATTTCCTTTTATGTAATGCCTTAGCCTCATCTCCATCTAGAACTAGAACCTCTTCATTGATGTAAGAGTCCAACTCATTTTCTTCTAGAACTAGGGAGATCCTATACTTCTAGGCTTAGAAGTTATCAGGTCCCTCAAGCTTTTCATCAAGCTTGGTATGATGAGACATCTTAATGGAGAACCTCAAATGGAAATACAAAAGATTTAGATCTTACAAATTTGAGAAGCTGAAAACTGGATCTGGAGCTGATCTTCTATAGTGCTGGTTTTCTAGTTCCAGGGAAAATTACGGTTTCAATTTTCTGGAGTTCTACCCAACCAAAAACTTGATTCTTTTCTCTAAACTTCGATTTTGAGGAGGAGAGAAATCCTATCCTGGGCTCACTCAAATATTCCCCTTCAGTGAAAATCCCTAATTTCACGATGCAGTGGTAGGTCAAAAACTAAAAAATGCTTAGAATCAAATTCTGCTTCGATAGAAAGATGTGCCATTCAATAGAGGTTCAGAACAACCTCCTTCTACTGATGGATTGTGGAGAGAGACCCAAAAATTAAGAATCTCTATCTTCCATAGCTTCACAGTGTCTTCTTCTCAGGTTAGCTCTGATACCATGTTATATTTTTATCAATTTAGATAGTATTATCTTAGGATCTTATTTGAGAGAATAACAAGCACAACAATCAATCACAAGAGACAATGAACACAAATATTTTCCTAGGGGAAACCATAAAGGAGAAAACACCACAACTTTCTCATAGATAGAATCAACACCAAAAGTAAAACCCAAAGATAGTAAGATGATCTCCCGATAGCAGTAGTCTCTCTTTGTCTTGTCCTAGCTTCTTCTCTCTCTCTCAGTTATGCACTACATCTTAGTGTGAGTGAATGTGTGTTAAATAGAGAGGCTCACTTTCTATTTATACTAATTCCTGACTTCACAATAAATCACTAGGGCCGACTTCTCTAAGAGAGTCTAATGACCCTAGGGTCCCACAACTACGGGGACTTTAACCCTTGATCAATATGGAGGGTTACACTCTATGACTTTACATGACTTGTTTACATTATTGAATCTCCCAATAGGAACATCGGGGCATGCCATGACTAAATTACATTACATATACTTCCCAGAATAAACATCCGGGTACAATACATATACAAGTGAATACATTCCGAAGTTACAAATACATCAACATTACATGATTAGGCATTAATTGGATTTGATAAAATTAATCATGGTTTTCCTTTTTGTACCCATCATTAGACCCGGACTCATTTAAATATCAATCTACACGATCTATTTGTTAATTAAACTTACCATTCGACCATCATCCTTTTCCTAATTTGGGACCAAATCTTACCAATTATTCCCTTCTTATGACTATCTTAAGTTTCCTAATTTATCCAACTCCAACCTCAGCTATTCATGCATGTTCCTGTGCTGTAACTTCGATTTCTGGGTCTGTAATTTGATGACTTGATACCAAAATTTAGACAGGAAGATGATATGGGTATCCTAGCCCAACATGAACCTGCAAATATGGAGGCCCTACATAGAAATACAGAGGTTTTTTTTAATTTTCAAACTAGTTGGATGGACCGATTTCTTTCAACGCTTAAATGGTTTTCATCGAGAAACGGCTCTGTAGTTTTTTCTAAATTTGATAGAAACCTATTCATAAGTCAAAGGTCTATACTTAGATGTTACTGAGGAGATTGTGGCTGAGGTTACTCGTATTCCTCACGAGGGAAGAACTTAGTTTGGAAGAAGAACCCACAATGCAGCTGCAATGCGGGAGTTTTTGGTAGCCAGTGAACAGGTCCACCAAGCAAAGCAAGGGATATCACTACAATCACTACCTCACCCTTGGAATGAGGTGGAATTCTTCCTGAAGAAGTACATCAACTATGAAGGTCGATATCAGACTGTGTATTTCTTTGAGTTTCATCTACTGTCTCATTTATGCCACAGGGATTTACTCAATATCCCATTTTATTTATTTAAATACCTACATCATATGGAGGGGTTTGTAAGATCATCTCTATGCCATTACTCTTCTTTCACCCATGACGACCTAATTGAACTACTTATTGTAAGGGACTTAGAACAGCGGAATGAAACCTAGGAACATTTCACTATCCATCCTTAGTTAATTTTGACACCTGCACTTTTGAGTAGTGTCCCAATAGAAGAGGAAGAAAAGGCACCTGCATAGTTGGGGGGAGTGGAAGTAGAGGAGGAGGACGAAAGTACCTCCAATTCAGTTGGGGGGAGAGATGAGACAGTCTCAAAAAAAAACCCAATTAATCAAGCAGAAGAACAGGGAAAGGTTGCAACAACATCAAACCTTATGGAAAGAATAGATAATGTGGAAGCTCCAACAACAGAAGCTGAAATTGGAGCAGCATTAAATGTTGCGATAGAAGAAGCTGTGGTTGTGGGAACTATTATGATAGAGGGTGATGCAGAGATCCTCGCCATTGAATATTCTCCTGAATGGGGAGGAACCTTAATTGAGGAAGAAAACGAGATGGTAGAGACAAGGGAGTCCACTGAAAAGGGAGATGTCTCTTCTACATCAATTGCAGAATTAGAAACCCTTGTACCACAGAGGAAGAAAAGAATATCAAGAAAATAAGTACATGAATCATGACCAATGAAGAGAAGGAGAACTAGATCTGTCACAGTAGTAGAAGCACCATAGGAAAGATGGGGAAACATTGAATCAAATATTGAATTCCCCATCTTGATACCTAGGACAAATGCTTCCCCACAAGAATGTGTTTCAAAAGAACCTCAAATTGAGGGACTTTTATATGAAAATAGTCTGCTGAAGGAGGATGGGCAAGTGCTCCGGAAGGAATGAGAAAGTTGGAAGGAAGCATGCAGGAAAAAAGTGGAAAGGAGGCTACACACATTAGTAGAAGCAATAGATCAGTTGGAAGGATCACCTTTTGCTGAGGAAGGTGAAGAACTGGAAAAAGTGCTTTTCCATGAGTGCAGGGAAATTTGTAACCAATCAGGATACAAATTCGTAGTGCATGCATTTGTGGCACAAAATCCCGCATAGGAAGTTGGAGAAAAGAAAGAAAAATATGTGGTGGAATTGAGGGGTGAAGATGAACCAAAAGTGGAAACGGTCCCCAACATAGAAGTAAGGGAACATGAGCAATTGCAGTAGCAGCCATAGGGTGTTGTTACACAAGAACCAACATCCTTAGAAATTTTTGTTGAGGCTGCTACTCAATTGGAAGTAGGGGATCCATAGGTTGAGACAACCCGTAATCTGAACTTAGGTGTTTTTACCATGACCCCAGAACAATCTCAAGACACAGAACTACTGGAGGGAGAACCTCAACAATAGGAAAATTTTGAAGCTGAGTAGGATTTTGTCACACAAGAACCAACACCCTCTGGAATTGTTCCGGATACCCCTATTCAGCTTGGAGAAATTGACCCTCATGTGGACATAATCTCTGATTTGGAGCCAGGGGAAGATGAATAGATGTAGTCCCAGCCATTGGGAGACAGTGAAGTATTCAAGGACCAGTCTCATATTTCAGGGTATATGGAAGTGACTAAAGAGAAAGCTTAGCATCATGAAGAAATAGAAGGACAAGAAGATTCTACACAAGAACCAACACCCTCGCATGAGCTCCCTGTCAAAGTTACAACTGAGACTCAAGAAGATGTTGAGACTAAAAATCAAGAAGATGTTGTCACACAAGACCCAAAATCTGTACAAAAGGATGCTGAAGTTGATAGAAATGGGTTTGAGGAGGAGGATTCAGTCACACAAGAACCAACATCCCCAAAATTGATTGCAGAAATAGCCATATAGGAAGAGGTGGTTGGAAGACTGGTAGAAGAGGAAGCTATTACACTTCCAATTCAGAATGATCAGGTCGAGACATCGTGTAATAAGGTATGGAATCAAGTTTCTTAGAACTTTGTCAATTTAGACTCTGACGAGGAGAAGAATGTAGGAGATGGAAGGATACAAAGACTGATAGAAGAACTCTTGCTGCTGAGAATAGAAGTAAATAAATGGAAGTGTCAGGTGGACAGATATCAAGAAGGAATGGTTCCCGTTATTGTGCATAGAAAGACTATTAGGGAATTGAGTGAAACTGTGGGTAGAAGAGTTAACATTCCATACGATTCATTGGAAACAAGTACAGAAAGAGTTGAAGGAGTTGAAGAAATTCAAGTCCATGAAGAAGGAAAAATATCAATTATACACTCTCTCCCAAGAATTGATGAGCTCCAGAGCTCCATCTCCCTCTTATCCTGTATTTTTGTATGAAAAATTCACTTGGTTTGAATTGAAGCAATTGAAGGAAGGGAGACCTTTTGAAGTGGCATCCTCTACCCAATTTTTGGAGATCTTTATGGAAGGCAACTTCATTGAGAAGAACCTATTGTGTGAACTTTACTTGCATGAAATGGATTGCCGTATGGACCTTCATTCAAACCCTGCTCCTTACTTAGGAGATGTCCAGTAGAGGGATTTTGCTTCTTTTTTCAACAATCATGTGCAGTGGGAGAGTTCCTTCTAGAAAATTTCTCAGACTGAGGCTAACTCTAATCTCTGGATTCAGAGTGAACCTCAATCTCCTCACCTTATTCTTTTTCTTCAAGAACAGAGGCTTAAATATCCCATCAAAACTCAGCAGCTGGTTGAACTTCAAGAATAGGTCATCTCTACTTGTGTTAGCCAGATTTCGAGACAACAAAATTTGGATTTGGAAGGAAGTAAAAATAGATGGTAGGCTTCTCCTTCACCATTGAAGAAAAGGGGCCCTTTTTTTTTTAAAAACATTAAACATGCACTCCCTAGGGTCAAGGGATATGCTGACTATATGAAGAAGTCTGGAGTTAACTGGTTAGGACTTAAATTCAAGTTTCCACTTATTTGGTGGCCAACAAGGCCATATAGGGATGATTTTTCATTGAGAAAGGTAGAGGAGAAGCAATGGTGTAAATACTGAGTTGCCCATAACAAATATCTAGATGGGAAGGAACCACCTGAACTCTCCTACAATTTTTCATCTCTCCATGAACAAGGTATAGTTCCAGCATCAGATTCGAACTAAGTGGAGGTTATTGCATGAAGACATGCAACAGGATAGTTGGGGGGAGATGTTGGGTCCTGAAATTCCCCTTTTTAACCACGCCTGTTATACCCATTTTTCTTTGTCCTACCCCATTCTATACACCAGATAGATGTTCTTTCCTCACATTGAGCCTTGAATCTTCATAGGTATGATTAATTATTGTTTTACCTTATGAATTCCTCTTATTGTTATGATCAGAAATCTGTCTCTTCAATTTTACTAATACATCGTGATTTCATAAATATAGTTCAATATTTGAGACGTATAGGTGTAGTATCCCAAGTGGTTTGAAGGGAAGATGAGCTTTCGATGCCAACTGTCACTTGCTAGTCATAGCCCCACACGCTGGAAGAAAATAGAGGTCGTCATTCCACATATTTATGCAACATGATCAGTTGCAACAGACTTAGCTACGACAATGCACCATTGCTTAATGTTTAGCTGCAACAGGTAAGGTATTCCTTAAATTGATTCTTATCATTCACTAATGGCTCATGCACAGGATTCCCTATATTCTCTGCTCACATTAAATTCCATTCACAACTGTACAACTCATTGTAACAGGGCAGCGTGAAAATCATAGATCTTCATGGCTTCCTGATATTATTGGGAAAAGGTTATCATTTATCATGTATAAATATGGGGAAACATTCTAAGCTAAGGGTTGGTTGATATTGGATTATACTGTGTAAGCTGTGATAGAGAACTGTACTTTTATTTTACCATTCTAATATAAGAAGCATGATTATTTTTACCTCTACCTTTTAATCTGTTTTAGTTCTGATGTTTCTGTTCGAAGGCTAGGCCCGCCTTCCCACAGAGATTGATGATTTAATTACATGTTTTGATTATTCTGCTGCGTGGTGTGGAAATTATAGTAGATGCATTCCTTTTAGTAGCTGCAATAGTAATGGTTAATCATTGTGCTTTCTTTGATAATCAATATCTGCATTTCTCTTAATCTGCAGTAGTGTGGTGTGACAATCAACTGTGTAGGTTATTTTCCCTTCTGCAAGTGTGTGTCATCTGTAATAGTTAAGATCATCTCCATTTTCTTTTAATTGCTTGTGTTTCTCAGGTTTACTAATTTAGTCAGATTATAGCTTAGAGTTGTTTGGTTCAATTCCTGTTATTTCTGATTCTTAGATCAATGAAATTAAACTAGTGAAGATGGATCTTCATGTAGTCCAGTAATGTTAGGATTTAAATTCTTGCAGAAGTAGTCTAGTTATTTATTTCTATAATCATTAGTTACTGGATTGAAGTTGTAGGAAGGTAATTGCAATTCTGAAATTCTTAAGTAGGTAATTCATATCAGTTTAATCATGAGAGGAGTTTGATTGAGTAGATAGGTAGGACAATTAATCCTTCATTCAATTAATCAGCTACTTAGTGTTTATGCATAGACAGTGTGAATTATCTTTGAAATAAAAAGACTTCCCTGGGTTGAGAATTTATATTGAGCATTCTACATGTTAGTTGTAACTAACTAGCATATATAGTGACCAACACCATTGGGAGGTGATTTTATGGAATGTGATTGTAGAATGTTCCTTTTGTTTGGATTTGGTTGTGGTTTTGTATAGGCTATAACCTACATATGTTTCTTGATGTGTGTTTTCCTTAGTGCTTATATTCACTGAAATCACACACTGAACAACACCACAAACTAATCTAACCTGCAAACAATTAATGCCACAATAGTTGACAATTATAAACTATGTTTTCAAAAATATTTTTGAAGTATAAGAATTTGAAGTAGGATCTTAAACACAATATGATATTAGATTCATTATATATGCACTAAATGTGATTATGAACTTAAATTTAACATTGAGAAATTTTATTAAGTGTTGATATTATTTAACTAAGGGAAATGGATTATTTAATTTAGTAACACAACCTTAGTAATGTTAATTAAAGTTAGAACTTTAATTAATCCTTTAATGGTGATTTGTATTAACATTATTCCATTGTTCTTAAATAGAACTTTAGAACCTTTTTCCTTGTCATAAGAGTCATGGACATTACAGGAACACTAGAAGAAAAATCCTTGCCACAACTCCAAGAACAATTCCCCACTATAGAAGTAGGCCTTCCTTGATACATAGCTAAGGGAGAGAAGGAAATATTGATTGGTTAATGGATCACAAGGGATACTGAAATTACCTCCGAAGGGCCACAATTAGCAAGATCTATAACTCCAATGGGTAACATAACAAAAAGTAAATCTTTAGTGGTGACAGGAGTCAAATCGAAAGGGATAACCTCATGAAAGGCATTGACATTAAAATGCGTCTAAGAAGCCGAAGAATATCCCATACCATTATCACAAGCTCTAAGAAAGATTCTTGAAGGCTTAGGGTTCAAGGTGGTATCCACCCCACAAAAGTTCCTGAAAGGCCTATACATAGCTACAAATTCTTTAAGAATAACATGTTCAATGTATGAAACCAATAAAGGTTTGAAAAATTTAAGAAAATTGTTTTGATCTTACTCATGAAGTCTATTGCATTTCTTGAATTTGAAAGGAAATATAAGATTGGACCCAAAGCACAAACCTCTAGGGAGCCACTATCCATAGGAACATGGTTCAAATTCTTGCCAACCTACATTTCCTAGTCATCAAAGTTGTTGGAGAACATAGAAGAAACCTCAGAACTATCCCCCCAAAAAACCAAGAGCCTTTTCCTTGACCTGACCTATTTTCTAACACTTAAAACAATAAAAGGAACATCCAGGTAGTTGAGCTCATAATGACCAGCTATGAAGGAACACCCTGTGACAAATCCATCTCCACCAGCATCAGTGTGCAACAGGCTTATTCTCCCTAACTATCATGGTATCCTCTAAGGTCATGAATCTCCAAACAACATCACTAGCGGAGTCTAGAATACCAAGCCTCCATAGTTGGAGGGAAAAAACAAGTATATAGAGAAACAAATGACACTTGGTTACCTTTTCTTTCTCTCGATTGAATTCCACATGCCAACAATAAACTATGAAGGAGCCTTGACGAAAGGCCAATTGTGCCCATTGGTGAGAAAATTAAAGGCAAGCCACCCAATCACAAGCATGTTGACCTTCAATGAGTATCCAAACATAGGCTTCTAATGGCCATTTACACAGTTCTTAATGTTATCTTTTCTCATTGAACCCTATTCAAGTTGGTCGATTAAATTCCTCTTCTCCATGTTAGGATCCATCTCTAGGTTGACATCTTTTCCAACAACTATCTGAATGGGCTTGTCTTATTCCCAAAGCTCCTTACCAATCCTACAAACCTTGGCCCTTACTCCTAAAACCAATCGAATAGATATTTTCTTCCCTTCTCTTGTATTCCCAACAGTGGACTTCAGCACATTGAACACCCCTTGCACCGCTACTCTACCACCCTCGACACCATCAACACTGAATTGACCTAGCGCTGAGGCTTCCAAACCCATGTTGCTTAAAGAACAACAACCCTTATTGTTAATGAGCCACTGGCTAGGGATAAAAGGCCTTCCCTAGAAGACTATATACATAAAAACATTGTGTTGTACAACGAAAATACCACAAACAAGAAACCAGGTTGGACATTGAGTGGGTTGAAAGAGACATCACCTGTGCATCTCAACATCATTATGGAATATAATTTTCACAAGAGCCACATTATCCTTCACATAGTCCACAAAATCCTCCACCATATTCAAGAATACAACAAAATAAACTAAAAAAACTACTACCACCATAATCATGACTCAAAGCAAAAACTAACTTAAAAAATAGGAGAAAAAGGGCATGACACCCGACAGAATGAACTCCCCCGTACCACAACAACTAAGAAGAGTTCCACAATAGCACATAACTCTGCAAGAGAGAAAATAATAGGGGAGAAACCCTAGACCATAGCTTCATTCCCTCCACAACATTTAAGAGAATATTTTTTATTCTTGGTAATTGTAAGAAATGTGTGTTCAAATTAACAATGGTGTCTTTAATAAACTAAAGTCAAGAGATTACAATGTCCATATTTTTCACTAAATACTACAATATGACATGTATGCCAAGGTATTAAATGATGTGGTTATAATAGAATGTAATGCAAGATGATATTCAAATATCCTTGAGTCTGTGGAAGTTACCAATCATCATAGTGGTTAGTTATTGAATCTCCCTTCATCTATTATTTAATGGTTTAGGGGTTTGGAAAAAATTAATGCGTAATCACACTTTTGAGAAGGCTTCACTTGTTGAGTTATTTTATGATCACGAAATAATTTAGCACCATCAACAATGGTGAAAATCTATTTTGGAACCTGAAAGTGACAAAGAAGTTATACCTTCTATCCATACTCTTTGTACGGAAAAGGAGATTGAGAAAAAGGGTTTCGATGTTGCATACTATTGTATGTATAAATTTTCTTATCCCCCTTTTTATATTTTCTTATGTATGTTGTGTTTTATATCTAATTTGTATAGTTTTCCATTTTTGCAAGTGAGTTCTATTCAACTATAAAGTTACATATATTGGTCCCATATTTAAGAGTACATGTGTTTATCACTAGACAGATCTACCTTTGAAGCCTTCATTTTTCACTATCTAGGGCATGTTTTGAGTGGTTGATTCTGGCTAGGAGAATCGAGGATTGTAGGTATTTACAATAATAATGAATCCAATATCACCAACTTATGTGATCCTTCGACATACCCTATATTTTCCTTCTTCCATTATACAAAGAGGAATTTCAATACCTAGATTTAATAATCTCAATGAACCAATTAGGTCTCTCTATTAGAAATATGTTTATAAATATTCCAATTAAAATAATCTTTTTGGTGTTACATATAAACATAATATTAACATATGAAAAAATATAATACATTGATATAATGCAAGGAAGAAATGACTTATTTGTACTTGATTGTCAGTGAGAATTCCCATAGATTGCACTAAGCCCATACATCACAATCTCTTACATATCTCAAAATGATAACATCTTTAAGTCTAAACTATAAGAAAACATGAATAGGTTATTAAGTAGATAACTTACCTAAATATTGCTACAAAGACATGCTGGATAAATAAATAGAAAAATATACTTTTTTTTTAAAATGTTTGAGATCAATGAAAAGAAATAAGACTTGAGATGAATCACCATTTTAGATCTGTAAGTCTGGATCAATATATATAAACCCCTTCACCATCAAAAGTACCTCTATGTATGGGATTGAAGCGAGGTGAAAACATTAAAACACTAAGTCATTGATAAGTTATGAGATTTTTTTGACTCGAAGAAGGGGTTAAACATAACTATAATAATGATTTTGTCAACAAATTTTATAGTATGAAGGTTATTTATATATATGTAGTAGAAAGTTCTACATTTCATCTATGACAGAGTCTCCTTGATGATCTTAGCTCAAATATGTTTTTGAGCTTCTTTTCAAGTATCGCTATGATATTCCATATCTGTGGAGACCATGACCATTAGTAACATGGTTGTATTCATCTATATTGTATAATTATACCAGGGGTACTTATATAAATTTGTAGAATGCTAATCTTTAGTAATTTCATCCATGAAATTTTTTATGGATCTATAAATTTCTTAAAGTGTAATAACATTGCTCAATCAAACTAATTATCAAATTTCAAATCATAAAACGTTTTTCCATAGTTTTTAAAAAATATTCAAATTATTAAAGGTGCAACAAAAATTTTTGTTTACAACTTTGGTGATTTTTAGAGTAATCCTATGGAATTTGGACTAATTATATTGGACAAAAATGGAAAATGATAAACATGTTCTTGGAAAAAACCTACAAATTTAGCTTATGGAATAATTTTTTCTTCCAAAATTTTCGGTCATTTCCTCTATTAGTTTCATTTATTTTAACCACGATACAATCTAAAAAAATAAGGTGCATTGATTTTGATAATGGAGTGAAAATGATTTAGAGCTATCAAGTAGATGCATTGATTTAAACATTGAGATAATACAAAAGAATTGGGTGTAGTGATTTTAGTGAGATAAAGTGGAAACTACCCTAATAGAGTAGTTGCATTGATTTCAACAACACCTAAATAATGCAATTATCAAGTGAAATGACTTTGATAATAATAGATTTTAAACAATTTCCAAATACGTGTTTTGATATTGATAAACATAATCTAAATGAAGTTGAAATCCACACATATTTGATTAGCTATTCGTTGATAAGTATTTGTACATGAAAAATATTCTAATATCAAGATATATAAGATACTAAAATATATAAACTATATTTATATATACAATGCATTAAAACCAAAAGCAGTGTAATAGGATACAATTAGAATAATGCTAAGTATAAGTTATTAAATAAATAAAAGAGTAATATTAAAAAGAAAAATAAGGGTTGGTGCAAGCTAATGCTAGTCACTTATAGTGTTCATTGCAATGGACTTCTGGAAAAACATAAATCTGAACGTCAAAATTCAATATTAGAGGTACCTACACAATTTTTTGGAATATGGCGTAAGAATATGAAATGTGGACAATCAGATTACCTTCCAAAATATATAAGTTTTGATTATGGAAAATAAATATACGTCCCAAAAACGAGGTTCTTCTAAGTTTTTTTTGTTATTTTGTTCCCCAAAACTAATGAATATGTTTGTGTTGGTCCACTCATTTGGTATGCAAATGGTGGAATTTTGTGAAAAA
>LPNX010372056.1:258661-303661 GCA_001517045.1 Pseudotsuga menziesii | reverse complement strand
ACTCTCTACATTTTTTCTCAGTACACGATTGATGACTTATTAACAGAGCTTTATCTATCCCGTTATTTATATATAACAAGCAACCATTCCATGTTTGATTCGAGGATGATGACAATGATGATGATGAGGATGATGACTATAATGATGCTGATGAGGATTACTATGATGACGATGATTATGATGATGATTACGATGATGATGACTATGATGATGACTATGATGGTGATTACAGTTAGTTTTGGATGCCTCCCTTACCCTCCACCAGCCATAAGTAAGGAGCCTAAGACCTCATAATGGCACCCATGGGACTACGAAGAAAGTAGTGGTGATGAGTATATTGTAAAAATACTCGTACATGTGTAAATACCAATACGTTGTTGAAAAATGTTAGTTATTAAATGGGATAAACATTAGTGATTAAATGATGTAAATGTTAGGTAGGATTGTGCGTGGGTCTTGATGTGGGTACGCGTTAATGCGTGTGCGTGCTGTTATACATGGGTGCAGGTGCTCAAATACGAATGCATGCACCTGTTACTAGTTAAAAAAAATAGAGTTCCAGATTCTTGGGATTGCTACCAATTTTCACAGGTATTCTACAACTGTTCGCATGTTTTGTGTTCCTGAACTGTACAATTTGGCTCACACTCAATTATCACTATTTGATATATTGGATAGAATATCGCTATTGGAATATAACAAACATATTTAGTGGTATTAGAAGTTAGTGGATACATTCAAACTACAAGTTTTCATTACAAGAAGAGATCATTTTGAACAGTTATGGTGAATTGTAAATAATTGTTTTCATTCACAAGATTTCAGATCATTTAATTGATTTATGTTTTATCATATTCCTACAACAATATATCTCTCATAGAAAACCTTTAATTTCACAAGAAGAATTCCCAACTTCACATCTAAACAAGTCTCATATTCTCCATACAAGAAGAAGTCTGCAATGTTAACTAATTTACATTTGCACATGAATATATTTTGATTTCACACAACGATGGCATAGATGAATTTACCTCTTGAAAATATTCAATTAAAAAAAAAAACCTTTCAATTAATCATGGGCGAGTGTCCATATTGAATAGTTCACCAAGTTGTCCATATTCTCTATACAAGATGAAGTATGCAACGTAGACCAATAATAATTTGCACATGAATATATTTTGATTTCCCACAAAGATGGCATAGATGATGTTCTCTATTGAGACTCTTCAATTTGTACAAAAAAATTGGAAGTAATCATGGGAGAGGGTCCATATTGAATAGTTCACTAACTTGTCCAAGCTCTCCTCTTCATGCTAGATTTATCATAACATGCCATTGGGATTGACAGGGATGCCTCTACCTCAATGATTTATCCTTTTCGGGGGGATTTGCAACCTCCTTATTGTGTAATTAGTCAATTTTTTCTCTTAATAGTTAACTTGTAACTTAATGAGTGTAATTTATTCAATTTATTCCCAAGAAATGAAAACACCAACTTGTGTCTTCCCTCACAACTAATGTGGCATATTACGTGTAATCTCATCTTGTTCGAAGGTGTTGGGAATGAAGAATAATTCACTCATCTTCTTTTCACTTCCAATACTTTTTTGAACACAAAGGAAGTCATAATTCTACAACTGTAATACCTGCAAACTTGACTCTCTTTACTTGACTCAAATAGAGTATAGAAATGAAACTTTAGTTCGAACATAAAGAGAAACCTTTAATGAGCGTTTATGTATCTATGCCAATAATTACCATGCTAACATATCTTCAATTTAGTTAATTATGTTGGAACGCATCAGGTTTCTTGTATAATGGAACTAATACCTTATTTGTTGCTTCTTATGCAGGGGTAGACTTCATAGTTTTGATAAAGAAACTCTTGGAGATGGGAAACTCACGTAACCGAGCAAGACAAACAAGAAGGAATATGCCCATTGAAAAGGAAAATGAGGTAAGAGAAAAGGCCAGGTTGGAAATGTAGAGAGTGAGACATGCTCTAGAAATTTCCACTGATACTGTGACCAATCCTAACATAGTTGATGACATAACAAACTCTACTTCAGGACCATGGGTGAAGTGGCTGTGTCCAACGGACCCAACTCAAATTCCAACATCAACATAGTCTCCAACCATTAATCCATCAACGAGCCATGTTGAAGCTCTTGAAGACATAGGTACATTGAGAGACACTGAGTATCAAGCGTTGGACCCATGAGCAATAATTAATTTGCAATCTCTCTAGGAAGAACACAACCATGTCAAGCACACTCCCAATATGGATCGACATGTGAATGAAGCACCAAAACAAAGAAGCCCTGGGATTCGTATCTCATGTCCACCTTCCCTACCTAGACTGTCTACTGTAAGAAAAAAGACTCCTAGACATATCCATGTTGATGAAAGTTGTCTATCAGTCCTTGAAGGTAAGTTTCCCAAATGCACTATCGATTGGAAATGTAGCAAATTAATGAAGGAATATTTTCAATCCAAAGGTGATGCAAGTAAATGCCAGTTATTACTATGTTTGTTAAAGTCAAATTGTTTAGTTGTTGTAGGATAATTCTAGGTATAAAGATGGTTAGAAGTTCAGAGGCTAACAATCATATTGTTAGAAATATCCAATATTGTTTTAATGCGATTGGGAAGACGTATCATAATAAACATCTTTGTGTAGCTCGTCATGTGTTATCAGAATTAGTTGTAAGCAAGTCCACACAAAAATGTCGCCTCCTTTCACACACTTCTCACATACTTAAATTAAATAGAAAAACTGTTAAGAAGTACTATGTTATAAGAGAAAATATTCAGACTACAGGTGGAAAATATTGTTGGGCTTTTATCGACAGGTTTCCTCATCGATTTATGAAGCTAATTGATGTTGTTAAGGAATTAGTACAAAATTTTTGGCATGATCATACCCAACCTTCAGCTAACCAAAGAGATGTGCTAAAGCTGAGAAAAGGTTCTACTGAACGTGAACCCTGCGTTAAACGCTTCCCTGACACAACACAGACTGAACTCTATCAGAGATTCAGGAACGAGCACACACAATTGAACCTGGGCCAAAGGTCCTTTGAGAAATGTAAGCCATGGTACGTTCGTATATGCATTGATCAAAACACATTCTGTTGTAGATATCATGTAGAATATGAATATTTTTATGACATGTATAAACATATATTTTGTGATTGGCATACTAACCTTAAGCAGGGATGCAATGAATCCATAATACCACTGAATGCATCGAGAGATTTTATTGTCACCATAATGTGTCCAAGGGATGAAGGACAAAAGTACTATGGAAAATCATGTCTATATGGGAATTGTTCCAGGTGTAGTGGGTTTTCTCTTTTGAACCGTTGCATTCATGGAATCAATGAGCATCAATTTGGCAATATGAGTGTGGAGATGCAGAGCTTCAAGTAGGTAACCTATCAATCAGATAATGTGAATGAAAGTAAAAAAATTGCATTGGTGAAGTCACAGGTGCAAATGATTATTGCATGTTTTTCCTCTTACATTTTCTGTTTCTACATATACATTCTTTAAAGGTCACATTCTAATACAACCCTTGTTTTAATGACAACAGGTATGGGTATTTTATATTTTGACGGAGTTCTACAAGAAAACCGAGTAGTATATTCAACATGTGCACGTAGCACAATGGCAGAATAAGCAGTACAAAAAAATGCAGGGAAAACTTTCCCATTGAGACCATATTGTCAATTGTGGATTTTGCAAAAAAATACACCCTTTAGCCACAAAATAAAATACAGAGTCAATACTACCATTCCGACCAAGTCAGCATCATGGTACATATTACGTATAAGCATGGCCCTAAGAGAAGCATTAACAACATGATAATACAGAAGAAGAATTTTTTTTACATAAGTGATGACATATGCCATGATCTGCATTATTTGCAACATTGTTTTCGAATTTTCTATGATCAGATAAAGGAGGGAGATATACAAATGGATCAGCATTGGATATGGTTAGATGGTTGTGTAGGCCATTTCAAAAATTCCCGAGTCTTCCAATGTATGAGTATGTTACATAAGACTTATAATGTGCCGCATATATGGAACTACTTTGAGACCAGGCACGAAAAAGGTGAGCATGACAGGGCCGGTGCATGCATCAAGACCATGCTATGAAGGGAGGAGATGAGGTTTACTAGAAACCCCCATATCAAAGATGCAGAATCCATAGTTGAATGGTGCTCTGCAACAATGCTAGACCGAACTAAAGTGCAACATACATCAACAGGGGTAGGAAGGCCAGTCAATATTTTTTGGTATGTGGTTGACATAGATTGACCTCGTTCCTATAGTTGCAACACAGTAAAAGGAAAACATGGATTTCATTCGGTTCGAAGCTCAAACAACGCCCTATTTGAAATATGGACGTGAAAACTTGCTTTCTTTTGCATCCCTTGTAGCAGTGGTGAATGGGATGAATGCGAATGCATGGATTGGGTTGATGGTTGGGATCATGTTTCACTTGCAATAGACACATGTGTAGTCAATGAAACAACCCAGTTAGAGGATGGACAGTCAACAATTTTGATAGACTATGACCATATATCAGATCTTGTAGAACCATGAAACATATATGCAGTTGTTGCGTCATAAGATAATGAATGGGGCATAGATTATTGGTTGGCATGATGCATTCAAGGTAAGAAAATACTGAATGAATCATTGATTGATTATGAAGGAAATGAATTTCCTATTGGATCGATGGTGGTTGAGGGTGAATATCTTACACTAGATGGGAAATCAACAAGAAATAGTGGGCATGTATTCATGGACTATAGACTAGGTTCTGTGGTTTATCACTTCACAAACTTGATTGTTGGCATGGACATCCATCTATAGACAATGTCAAAAAAGAACTCAACCAAGGTACGTTAATTCTTGCCCCATTCAGAGCACGAGAGATTGATGGAGTAAATTAGCAACATAGAGGATCAAGATGGCTATATTGAATGAGATTGGGTAATTGCATTTACACTCCACTTGGGAGAAACCCTAGTTTGCATAATCTAGCCTAGAGGCATGCCTGGGATGTGTAAAGTTTGGGGCGAGGAAACCCTGACCATAATCCTATGCCACAATCCCAACGAAACCCACGGTTCATCCATGAGATCCCTAGTCAACGTTCTATGGCGAGTTGCAGTAGGCCAGTAAAAGCCATTCAGGGAAGCTTGGGCCAATTCAAGGTTAGGGTTCCCATACCAAACCAAGTGGAAATTTATGGATCCGTTGGATCCTGTAGGTTTTTTTTGGCATGGATCTCATGGGTATGCCACCCCCAGCTTCCTGACATAGGGTTTTGCAGGGCCGGTACACCATTGCAAGGGTTGCATGGAACCCATTGGGGAAAAACCCTAGTCTCCAAAATATGGTATGGAGGAATTGCTGGGCCATGTGGAGTCATTTTGGAGGTCACCCGAGCCATAATCCCATGCCACAATCCAAATGGAACTCACAGTTCATCCATTGGATCACCGGTCAACATTCTATGGCGACTTGCAGTAGGCCTACAAAAGTCATTTAGGGATGCGTGGCCAATTCAAGGTTGGGGTCCAAAACCAAAACTGGGCAGAGATTTTCGATTTTGTCAGCTCTTGTAGGTTTTTTTGGCATGGCCTCCATGCAAAAGACACCCCTGGTCGCTTGGCACAGGGTTTTGCAGGGACAGTGAACCGTTGCAAGGTTGGATGGACCCCTTTTTCAAGCGATTTTCAACTCGACACAAATCAGAAATTGGAGGTCAGATCGACAATATGTTGAATCCCTTGGTCTCCTAGAATACCATTACCTCTAGTGGGCCCTCTCCACCATGTTTTCATGGCCTGGTGAGTTCATTGCGCATTGGTTTCATAAACTAGGGTTTTGCTCAGTTTCCTTCAATGCAAGTCTCGCATTGGTGGGTCAACTTTGCAAAACCCTCCATCGTTCCAGTCTTGGTAGTTTTTCCATATCAGCATTGGACATAAATACTTGTTGGAGCCAACAACATGCAATCTTGCTGCTCCGTTTGTTTTTTCGCACCCAGACCGATATTGACTAAGCATCCCTCAACGACATTTTCGTGCGACTTTCAAATCGACATAACTAGACAATCGGAGGTTGGATCGACGAGCCGTTGAATCTATTGGTCTCCTGTCATAAGATTACCTCTAGAGGGACCTCTCCACCATGTTTTCATGGACATGTGAGTTCATTGTGCATTGGTTTCTTAAACTAGGGTTTTGCTCAGTTTCCTTCAATGCAACTCTTGCATTGGTGGGTCAACTCTGCAAAACACTCCACCATGCCATTCTTAGTAGTGTTTCTATATTTATATTGGCCACACACACTTATCGAAGACAATGACATGCAATCTTGCTACTCCATTTGGTTTTTTGCTGCCCGACCGAGAGTGACCAAGTGTCCCTGAACAAAATTTTCATGCGACTTTCAACTCGACATAAATCGACAACCGAAGATCAGATTAATGAGCCATCAACTCTGTTGGTCTCCTAGCATGCCATTACCTCTAGTGGGCCCTCTCCACCACATTTTCATGGACCAGTGAGTTCATTGTGCATAAGTTTTGTAAACTAGGGTTTTGGTCAGTTTCCTTCAATGCAACTCTCGCATTAGTGGGTCAAATCTGCAAAACCCTCCACAGTGCCAATATTGGTACTGTTTCCATATCAATATTGGCCATCCACACTTGTTGGAGCCAATGTCATGCAATCTTTTTGCTCCATTTTGTTTTTCTCTCTTGGAATGAGAGTGACCAAGTGTCCCTGAACAACATTTTCATGTGACTTTCAACTTGACATAACTCGAAAACTGGAGGTCGGATAGATGAGACGTAAAATCTATTGGTCTCCTGGCATGTCATTACCTCTAGTGGGCCCTCTCCACCATGTTTTCATGGCCCATTGAGTTCATTGTGCATCAATTTTGTAAACTATGGTATTTCTTAGTTTCCTTCAATGCAACTCTCACATTGGTGGGTCAACTCTGCAAAACCCTCCACCGTGCCAGTATTGGTAGTTTTTCCATATAGGAATTGGACATACACAATTTTTGGAGCCAACGGAATGAAATATTGCTGCTCCATTTGGTTTTTCACTCCCATATCAAGAGTGACCAAGTTTCCTTGAATGACATTTTCATGCGACTTTCAACTTGACATAACTCGAAAACTGGGGGTCGGATCGACGAGCTGTTGACTTCCTTGGTATCCTAGAATTCCACTACCTCTAGCGGTCACTCTCCACCATGTTTTCATGGTCCAGTGAGTTCATTGTGCATCAATTTTGTATACTAGGGTTTTTCTCAGTTTCCTTCAATGTTGTCCAAATATTGTGTACTTGCATATTTGAATTTCAAATCATATTATCTTCATGATCTGGTATATTCTAGCATGGGTTATGAATTCTAATTTGGAAAAAATTTGGGTTGAATTTGTTAAGTGATTTAACACATATCTTGAAAATATCTTGAAAATAAAAGAGTAAATTTATTGATGTTGTAATTTGTTGTAATAAGAGATTCTGGATATGTTATATGCTTGGAAAGAGTTCCCTAAAGGATGTATCTTCATGGTGTTAACGTACACTTGGACTAGGGTTTATTTTTTTGGGCTGCCTTGTGATATTAGGACGAAGATAAGTGAAATATTAGACCATAGTGACCACCTTCACACACATGTTGAGGACAAGTGAATGAGCATAGTAACCACCTTGGCACACATATTGAGGATAAGCATTGGATCATTGTAACCAACTCTGACACATATGTCGAGGATCATTGGGAACAAGAAGATGTTGTACACAACTAGAGGAGGAATGAATTAGATGGGGAAACTTGGATATGCATGAGGAGACTAGGGTTTTTATATGTAAGTAAACCTTGGAGAAGGAGACATAATACTAGATGAATTGATGGTTTTCTTACAGATTCCATAGCTCTTGTTGTGAAGTCAAAGGAGGTAGAATTAGGTTTCCAACCCTATAGAAGATACAAAGAAAAGAGCTAACGTATTTGGTGATATTGTATTCCTGTTCCTATGTGATACATGGAGGTTAGGGAAAGACCATGGAAAACTTAAATTGATAAGTCTTGAGCTTATTTTCATGCCTTGCTTAGAAGAATATTTTTTTAAGTTTAGTTGATTTTCCATGGAGGTCTTGGTGCTTGTGTTGTTGCAATAGTCAAAGATCTAGGGTTTGAGGAATCATCCTAGGATAGACATGTTGGCATTGAAATTGGTGCTATACTTCTCTAAAATTCCATGTGCGTCTATGCTGAAAGATGATTAGGGTTTATAAACCCTAACAATGAAAACAATTATAGTATGGATACCTTAACGACAACAATGATAGTTTGGGGCTAGCGATGCTTATGGTTTCCAAATATATATACATACATATCATATATATATACATATATATATGAAATGTTTCAATTGTCCAAATATTGTGTACTTGGAGATTTAAATTTTAGCTTATATTATCTTTATGATTGGGTAGATTCTAGCACTGGTTAGACATGCTAATTTGAGATAGTTTTGGGTTGAATTTGTTAAGTAAACTTTAATGGTGTTTATTTTGTTTTCTATCCTAAGTGAAAAACTTTGGATAGGTCATCATGCACTTGTGTAGGCCATCAAGATGATGACTAAGGAAAATCCTCTGAAATAAAAGGAACTTGCTAGCCAAAATGAACCTTCAAACCATTATTGTAGACCCAAAGAGAAAAGTTGCTACCAAATGAAGGATTAATAGGGATGATGTGTCTTTTATAGAAGACAGATATTCATGAACTTGTTTCATTTTTTATTTGTCAAGGAAGAACAATTTGTATGTCTTGGACCTCTTCACACATGATTTTTCTTCTGTGATATTTTAGTTTCTCTTATGTAGAACTATTAAGACCATATACCTAAGCTACAAGAGAAAATAGCAAAAAAACTAGGGTTTCACGAATTACAAACCATAAACCTAAAAACTAGGGTTTATAAATTTACACATAAACCATAAAATCTCAAACTAGGGTTTATAAAGTAGAAATTCACATACATAGAGATCATGTTCTATGTTAGTCTTACTTATGTAGAAAGCTAGGGTTTCTTGAACAAGAAACCCCAAACTTAAAAGCTACGGTTCACATATTTAGACATAGGACTATAAACTAGGGTTTATGAACTCATTAGATTTATATCATTAGATTTGTTAGTCTCACTTAACTAGAAACTAGTAGAACCATATACCTAGAAGATATATACCTGCACTACTACATAGCTAGGGTTTCATGAACTACATTGGATGTAATTTTCCTTACAATTATGCATGTGGTTGAAGCATGCTAGTGGTGTTGATGGGACGTTATCATCATATCATACAAATTCAACCTCTTTTTCAACTTACATACATTGACATATACCCCAATCAATACACTTTTAATGAAGATAGGACTGTCAATCTAAGAATGATTTCCAACCAAGTCAAAATGATTATGATAGTCCAAAACACTAATTTCTAGCTTGCCAAAATGAGTGTACGATCATAAATGCAAGTACTAATGATAAAAAAGAGTTGAAATGAAAATTTGAATTAGTGAAAGGTACTATCAAACAAAATTATTTCTAGACAAGCATTTAGGATTATGCCAGTCCTATATTTCACTTTTTAGCTTGTCGAGACAAAGGTACAATCTTTTAAGTAAACATTAGTGATAAACAATTTTATAAGTGCCAAGTTGCCAAGCCAATGGGACTCTTAAACCAAATCAAATTTCCAGTCAAGTAAAATGTCTTATGACAGTCCAAGATGTAATTTCTAGTCAAGTAGAAATAATAACAAGTATATTCACTTGTCTTTTGATGACACAATAACTTGCAAGCAATTCAAGTCCTTTTATTGTATTTTTCCAAGTTATGGATGTTTATATACCACTGTCAAATTTGTTTAAGTATGGTTGGCAATAATTGTTTAGATACAGTCCCTTGAGTATTTGTTTGTCCAACTTTAAATTGGGTTATGGAAAAATTTGAGGTGAGGTGTTAGTGAGTGGATAAGATAGGAAGGCAAGGAAGTGACCTTAGGCTATGATAGGTGGGTAAGAATGCTATTAGGGATGACCTAAATAGGATATTACAATCAAGAAGTTAGGTTATCTTAGGATGAGTTAGTGATGTTCTAGGGATGTCCAAAATGGATATTACTGTCAGAGATATTATAGAGCCTCTTTTTCACATAATTTTTTAATGTATGAGTTGTGGAAGATGAGCTGCGATTTACTTATTTCACTATGGTTTATAAAAGGAGTGGTCATGAAGCTCTAAACCTAGCTTATGTGAAGTAATCCATGCTTAAGCTTTGAAGTATTTCATTTGATTAGTCTATAAAGAATATGTGAAATACAACTACAATCCTAGGCACACTAATATACAAACAAAAAGGTACTTTATAAGAGGCCACACGAGATGGTTAGGTAGGGTTGTTGTTAGGGTTTCCCTCTTAGGTTTAGGGTTTAATCATTGATTCTAAACCCTAGGTTATGCATGCTAACCCCAAAACACTGTTTGGGTTAGGGTTTCCTCATTGATTATAAAGCCTAGGTTATGCATGCTAACCTTTAAAATTCAGTTAGGGTTAGGGTTTCCTCATTGATTCTAAACCCTAGGTTATGCATGCTAACCCTTAAATCGTTAAAATTGAAACAAGTACAATAGATCGTTACAATTGCAAGTGCTCAAAATAGCATAACAAATATGTATGTATTCATTGAGAGTGAGCAATGTCAACTTTGTTTTCAAATTATCTGAATTTCCAAATTTAACAAAACTGTTTGCCAAGTAGATGTAACAAATGAAAGTTGTCACATCCCCATCCCTCGGACCGACGAAGAGGACGCGACGAGCACCAATGCAACTGGGCAAACAACCCCATGAACATAGACAAACATCAATGTTGGAATTGAAGCTTACAAGCATACATAGATGCAGAATGAATCAATATTCAGCGGAAGCAACACACATACATTTCCAGCATAAAACAGGTTCATCATAATTTATTATACAGTAGATATAGATTGCAGAGAAGAAACAGTCAGTAGCACTTATCTTTCAATGGAAAATCCACCCGCAACCAGCTACGTCGCTGCAACGTTCCACCCAACCATAGGCCAGGGTGCTCATCAATCTCTCAGCAACACTGCCACCCCCGAGCTGGGCATGATTCCTCCAGGATAAGGGTCAATTGCAGGCTTACACATAGCCAAGGGGACACAGTTAGCCAAACAACACAGCTGGGTTTATCAGGCCATCCACAAACCAGCCAAGCCAGCACTGTCCGAAGACCAACCATTGCATGTCCGCAACAAAACAATCCCTTCACAGCACCGTGAAGGAGCAAAGGCAACCAGGGATAATCCCAAACAAAAGATGAACACAACTCAAGCCCACAAGGCAACACAGAGTTGTTCTTGGCCCTAACATGGCCAAAACAACTCAGCTGCAACCCAAAACCAGGGTACTTCAGCAGCTCAATTTCACAATAAAACAATGGCAACAATCCACAGCCCACAGTGGATAAGAAACAGAACTCCCGGCATAACCATGGGAGACTCAGCCAATGACTGTGGCAATCAACAGCCCCAACTCAAAGTGCCAATGATGGCAGCTATACACGGTCCCAAATAGCAGGGAACTCAGACGCAGACCACTGTAGAAAATGACTCAATATGAAAGCATAGTAGCCCAAAACGCAATTGGACACCACATCAACCAAAAACGTGGGGAAGACAACACCCCCCAAAAAAATCAGTGAGCAAGGCTCACAACATGGGAAAATGACCCCAAACAATCTTTGCGTGAGTGCAACTCGCACTAGACCACAAAATGCCAAGGAGGCTTACCCAATCCCCCCCCCTGTGGAAAACGTGAATGACCACAGGTAAGTAGCTCTCCTCCTGGCTGCGTGAGATCCAGCAGATCCTCTGCCTGTGTGTGAGAATGAGCAGGACTCCCGCCCCTCTACGTGAGGAAAAATAAACAGCGGCCTCCGCGTGAGGAATGAACAGACCACGAACCTGCGCGTGAGCAGGAAACCGACCACTGTCGTGAAGGTTGAAGCCCAGCTGTATAAGCAAACAGACAACGGCCTCTGTGCGTGGATGAACAGAAGAACGCTCAGCATGGGGAGGATGAACCGACAGGGTGAGAATGGAGTCGTGGGTGGTGTGTGGGTGTGGGTAAGGGACTGGAAGTCCTGCCACCCCACTCCCAAAGGCAATAACTTCCCTCAACCACTCAGCCATCACTCCTCAACCACCAACTGAAGCATTAAAAGAGGTTGACAAGGTTGGATGAGACAAGAAAAGGTGGCAAACAAACAAAGGTAGAAAAACATGGGTTTTTCCCCCATAGACTAAGGTTTGACATCCCCACCCCTTATCCTTTGGAACCATGCCCTTTTCATTCAACGTTGCACTGCCGTAGCTGGTTGTGGTTTTAGTTTTATTTGATGTGTGTATTTACATGATGTCAACTTATAATGTGCCGGATAGCACGACATACCATCGGTAACTATCCCCATTGTCGAAACACACACACACCCAAATCGATGGTGGGGATTTTGCCTTGAGCTCCTCACCACGATTAATTACAATATATACATCATGCAAACGGGGTCAAAACCGGGGACATTACATTCCCCTCGCCCTTGGAGTAACACCGTCCTAGGTGTTCCATTACATATATACAATACATATATAATTGCACATCAAAATTTCAAAACTTTGCAGATCTGTCTCACGTTCCATCATCTACTTTGAACATCCAAGACCAAGCCCCTCAGCTTCCATGGAATTCTCCTACTAGTTTTGAGCTTCCAGCCGATCCCGAAGTCTAGGGACTTTACGGCTATTGCCTTCATCATGTTCCCTCATTGGGCAGTCCCGACGTAAATGATGTCCTCCGCATCTCCAGCATCTCACTGGCTGCTTCATCTTTACCTACTCAATTTCCTTTGAGCCTTCATGCTTGGACCGTTTCCTATTGGGTCGCTTGGAAAGCTGTCCCATCGCTGATCCACCTTCCTTTCCCTTGCTGATTGCTCCCAGAAGGCTTTTCACCTCCCTTTGCAAACCAATAGAGTCTTGCAAAATCTGGTGGTTCGTTTCACTCTGCCTTCTCTGTATCTTGAGCATCTCCCCAAGTTTCTCTTGGGTCTTGGCAATCATTTGAAGGAGACTTCCAGCTAAGTCCAACAACTTTCGATCTGCTGCCATATTCAATGTGCACCACCTGGTTTCACTTTCTTACCTGTGAAATGCACCATTGAAATTTTATCAGACCAAGCATAATTATAGACATTANTATATATATATATATATATATATATATATGTAATCAAAAGGCAAGAAAGAGCAGTAAGAGTTTTTCCCCTCTTTGTTTTGTTCCATCCTAGAACCCACACCATCGCAGTGGCTTTTCATGCTCTCAGCCTCTTTCACTTCACCATGAATGCTGGACAAATCCTTCTTGGTCATGACACTTAGTGTCTTTGGTCTATTCCAGACCTTTAAACCATGGAGTCTCTCCACATGGTTAGTCTCGGCTGCTAGGACTCCCCCGTCTTACTAGCACCTTTTTCATCACTGCTCATTCCGAGCTTTCCAGGACAGTCACATGTCCACATGCACCCCTAGGATGCTCTCATAGTCCTCGCTTTCAACGACACCTATATCCAAACATTGAATAAATTCACATGTTTAGTTTATTCTCATTAGTTTTACCTCTAGAACAAGAGCTTAAAACATCCTAACCAAATCATATACACATGTATATTCAGAAGCAAAATAATCCAATACTTATCTGTATTGTGCGTTTCCTCGTTCGTCCACAGGATCCTACTTCGCTTTGCAAGCCTTGGGATCACCTATGGACTTAGATGTTAGGTGAGCACGCAGGCTACTCCTCAACATCAAATAATTAATGTCTAGCCAGTACATAATCATGTCAACTTGGCTTGGAACTTTTACCGTGACCATTTCTAGGTCGAGGATCTACTATGGATCCTCAGGCATATCATATCCCAACATAAACTTATACCAACACATACTTATATCAACAATACCCCTTACTCCGCAACCCCTCACGACAACCATTTACCATTTACCTTTACCTTTTACCTTTAGCCTGTCCACACAAGCAACACAAGCAATACAAGCAGACTCATCAACGTTATTGCTCAAAACTGCAATCATATTTCTCATCATTCGGTCATAATGGACACTAAATCAAAACATGTTCTGCATAGGGAATTTAATAATTAAACATGCATATTCATAGCAAGGGTTACAGAACACTTATCCATTTGCCGTCACAGTATGCCTTTATATCTGTTAGGCACCGTCAAGGAGTTGCGAAAGGCTGAATGCTAAGCTGGTGAGCTCACTGCAGAGATAGGTACACCTACACTAGAACTAGCCTGACTTCTATGACACCCACACACACCCAATACAAGGATCCAGTCCCTTCTCTGCTACTCAGTCCCTCAGGCCCTTCATTCCCTTCCAGTGCTATCCCGGGGTTGTGGAGAAGAAAGTCAGCCCTCTAGCTCTGTATGTGTGGTTTCCAATCACCATGTTTAAGCAAACCAAGACCCCATCCCTACTTCCTTTATATGTTTCATATTCACACATGTCTCACCGACATAATCTATACCATCTCACTCATGTTATCACCAAACATGCAGTGTATATGAGACATTTTCAAAATGTCCAATGGCGTTTCACCTGAAACCCATTTCCAAGATAAGGGAAAACCTTCCCATGAATTTTGTCTCTTGCAGGTCATCACACATGATCTTCCTGCAGCGTGTACTCCTGACACATTCATCAAATAGCCAAACAGTCAGTCATTACCTGATACTACAATCCAATTGATCGTTCCATAACCAAGCAATGACATTTAGCAATCAAATTCAATAAGAATTTGCAACTCTACTACAGAAATTGACTTGCTCAATTGTGGGTCTTTTGCAAGCAGCATTACTATGCCCATTATAATTTTATGCTTACTATCATAACATGAATACCCACTTACCATGTGTCCCTCCTGACACAATCTCACACAAGCCAACAATGCTTAGTTGTCGTTAGCACTTTCTTAAATTTCAAATTCATAATTCAAATTTAACAAGCTCTTTCACATGGTAGATTCTGGCATTGGTCAGGGTCTTACCTCTCAATTCCATTCTCAAATTAATCTACCTGAAACATGAGCTTCAATCAACCAAACACTTGGTAAGTCTGGATGCATATACTATCTCATTGCTACAACCAACACTGAAGCATTTTCAGAATTTATAAAATTCAAATACTTCTAGTTGTTAGTCACATCAATATTATCAAAGCTCATTTACTTCCTGCAATCCTTATCGTATTAACATTGCAAGGTATAGTCATATAATTCATGCAATTAAATGAAATGTTCAGATACTCCTTACTTCACAAGCGTATCATTCATACCACCTTGCTCATCCACAGAGCATTTCTGGTAGCCAATTGATCATGACTATCCTGCATTCATAACAGCCTTCAAAACAGTTCCATAATTATCATTAATTCATCATTTCAGCTGTTAGTTATTCACAAGATCACATGCATTCATCTCAATGCATTCAAACATACCATGGGCTAACCATGACTACCTCATATAGGATGCATTACTATAATCAATAGCATCAACATATATAAGTATGACACCTTTCTATATTCAAATTTCCACATGCTAGGAGGTCTCTTACCTTTACCATTCCATGGAATCAGTCATAAGCAACTCTTACCTACATGGTTCATACTTACACCCTTAACATGACCAATTTAGTTGGTCCTTTGCAGGAGATTGCAGCATTTGCTCACCAACTTTTGTTATGGACTTGTTGCCTTATCCCTTTCTCCAGAGGGTTGCTGGTGACATTCCATCAGCGTCAGCAACATATTCAGCTAGGTCCATGTCATTGTTGGTTTTTCCACTAATGCCAACATCAAAGTAATGATTATCATTAGTGGTTCATTATGAATATATAATCTCCAATATTCTTACCAATCATGCAATATCCTATGCATGCAATGCATATCCTCATGCATTTCAAGCATAAACTTAGGAAATGTAGTTAAAATCAGCAAGATAGGGTCTAATGAAAACTTCCCTTTCAAATCCCTCATCTTCTCATGGAATTCCTTTCCACACAGCAGCTGGTTGACTTCACAGTCCTTGCTGCCCCTGGGCATGCAACTGTCCAGATTTTTCCATTTGATAACAGTGGCCATCATTAGCACTTTGCTGCTTCATGCTCAGATTCCGGTAACTTATCCTTGTTCCCCACTGGATAAGCTTTCCAACGCCTATCCACATGCTTCATTCCGACCTCGGATGTGAAATCTACACTACTTCTAAGAATGAGGGCCTTCTCCCAATCTCAGGAAAAACACACAACTGTATTTTGGTCCAGAATGTTAACTTCAGCCACCAGAATGACTGTCTCAGGGGACGATGGGGGTCAAGGGGGCTTTCCCTCTTGTAAAACATTAATTTTCACGCAATCCGGCGCATAAGATCGCTACCACTTTCTCCCTTTCCAGTCCTAAAAATTCACTAAAAACTGCTTGAAAACCCTGCTGGAAGGCAGTCAAAATCGGCTGGAAATCCCACTGAAAAATCCCAAAATGTCTTTGTGCAAGATCGAATCTCATTTCATCCAATCTTTCGGCGTATCGGCTGTCAAAACAGCTACTCCTTCCGCTATATTGACGGTTGAAACCACTATTCTTTCTGCCGCTTATTCTTTTCGTCGGTGAAATTCCGCAGAGTCGACGGTTGAATTCCTTTCGCAGCCGTAGAATCGGCTCCCAAACCAATTTCGAAGTCGCAAAATCGGCTCCTGGAAGCTTTAATCGTTCCGTGGATTATAGCGCATCGGCTGTCAGAAGATTTTCTACATCGAAAGCCGAAACGTTTTCTCTTCCGCAACGGCGGAACATGATCTCTTTCCTTCTTCCGATCGGTGGCACAACCGGGTCGGCATTGGCAGCCTTTTTACGTCAGAACCCAAATTGCTTTGGCCTCTGCAACGGCGGATGTCCATTCCCTTTCTTCTTCCAGCGACCAATATTTTTCTATCTTTCTTTTACCGCGTCGGCCGTCGAAACACTTTTCGCATCGGAAGCCTTATTGCTTCTTCATCCGCAACGGCAGACGTCGGAAGCATTTCCACATCGGAAGCCAAATGACTTTGGCTTCCGCAACGGAGTCTCACCAAAGACAAAATTCTTCCGATCGATCGCTAACACTTAGAAAATTTTCCACGATTTTTCTTCTGCACTGCCGGCAATCAGACGACTTTTTCATCAGACGCCCAATTGTTTCCTCATCCGCAACGGTGGACGTCAATCCACTTTCTGCTTCGATGATTCAACACTTAGCCAAATTTATAAACTTCTTGCGGCGTCGACGATCGGATGGCTTTCGAGTCAGATGCGGAATCGCTTTGCCGTCTGCAACGGCGGAATTTCACTTTGCCTTCTCTTCCGTAACGTCGAAACCCCTTTCACATCAGACGACTTAATGGTTCAGCATCCGCAAGGGTGGACACTCAATCACTTTCTCTTTCGACTGTCTAACACTTAGACCAAAATTTTTCAAAACTTACCTTCGTCGGAAATCGGCTCCATTGCTGCATCGGCGGCTGAATCCTTTTCACAGCCGCAATGACGGACCTTCCGCAACATCGGAAGTCGAAACCACTAAGTGTTTCGACTGTCAACACTTAGGTGATTTTTTTTTGAAGTTTGCTGCTGTCAAACTCTGATCTCTGTTGTGCAGAATGAAGTCCTGCCTCTGTTAGTTGCTCCTTCTTGGCCCATAGAGGCCCATTGTTGCAACCAGGAGCTCTGATACCATACTGTCACATCCCCATCCCTCGGACCGACGAAGAGGACGCGATGAGCACCAATGCAACCGGGAAAATAGCCCCATGAACATAGACAAACATCAATGTTGGAATTGAAGCTTACAAGCATACATAGATGCAGAACGAATCAATATTCAACGGAAGCAACACACATACATTTCCAGCATAAAACAGGTTCATCATAATTCATTATACAGTAGATATATATTGCAGAGAAGAAATAGTCAGTAGCACTTATCTTTCGATGGAAAATCCACCCGCAACCAACTACGTCACTGCAATGTTCCACCCAACCATAGGCCAGCGTGCTCATCAATCTCTCAGCAACACTGCCACCCCCGAGCTGGGCATGATTCCTCCAGGATAAGGGTCAATTGCAGGCTTACACATAGCCAAGGGGACACAGTCAGCCAAACAACACAGCTGGGTTTATCAGTCCATCCACAAACCAGCCAAGCCAGCACTGTCCGAAGACCAACCACTGCATGCCTGCAACAAAACAATCCCTTCACAGCACCGTGAAGGAGCAAAGGCAACCAGGGATAATACCAAACAGAAGATGAACACAGCTCAAGCCCACAAGGCAACACGAAGTTGTTCTTGGCCCTAACATGGCCAAAACAACTCAGCTGCAACCCAAAACCAGGGTACTTCAGCAACTCAATTTCACAATAAAACAATGGCAACAATCCACAGCCCACAGTGGATAAGAAACAGAACTCCTGGCATAACCATGGGAGACTTGGCCAATGACTGTGGCAATCAACAGCCCCAACTCACAGTGCCAATGATGGCAGCTATACACGGTCCCAAACAGCAGGGAACTCAGATGCAGACCACTACAGAAAATGACTCAATATGAAAGCATAGCAGCCCAAAACATAATTGGACACCACATCCAACCAAAAACATGGGGAAGACAACAGCCCCAAAACACAATCAGTGAGCAAGGCTCACAACGTGGGAAAAGGACCCCAAATAGTATGTGCATGAGTGCAACCTACACCAGACCACAAAATGCGAAGGAGGCTTGCCCAATCCCCCCCCCTGTGGAAAACGTGAATGACCACAGGTAAGCAGCTCTCCTCCTGGCCGTGTGAGATCCAGCAGATCCTCTTCCTGTGCGTGAGAATGAGCAAGACTCCCGCCCCTCTGCGTGAGGAAAAACAAACATCGACCTCCGCGTGAGGAATGAACAGACCACGAACCTGCGCGCGAGCAGGAAACTGACCACCGTCGTGAAGGTTGAAGCCCAGCTGTATAAGGAAACAGATAGCGGCCTCTGTGCGTGGATGAACAGCAGAACGCTCAACGTGGGGAGGACGAACCGGCAGGGTGAGAACGGAGTCGTGGGTGGTGTGTGGGTGTGGGTAAGGGACCGACATTCCTGCCACCCCACTCCCAAAGGCAATAACTGCCCTCAACCACTCAACCATCACTCCTCAACCACTAGCTGAAGCATTAAAAGAGGTTGACAAGGTTGGATGAGACAAGAAAAGGTGGCAAACAAACAAAGGTGGCAAAACATGGGTTTTTCCCCCATAGACTAAGGTTTGACATCCCCACCCCTTATCCTTTGGAACCATGCCCTTTTCATTCAACGTTGCACTGCCGTAGCTAGTTGTGGTTTTAGTTTTATTTGATGTGTGTATTTACATGATGTCAACTTATAATGTGCCGGATAGCACGACATACCATCGGCAACTATCCCCATTGTCGAAACAAACACACACCCAAATTGATGGTGGGGATTTTGCCTTGAGCTCCTCACCACGATTAATTACAATATATACATCATGCAAACGGGGTCAAAACCAAGGACATTACAAAAGCCAACAACAGTCATGTTCAATATGATTCTTAGCTCATCAATACTATGAAATTTCCATTCAATCAAATGGTAAGAGAAGATCTTTCCAATATTTATTTCTAGCTTGCAAAATGAGACAATAATTATTATGTAAATACAAAAGGCAAACAAGTGCTTCTATTACAATTTGGACAATGAATAAGACTGTAGGTGTTAGTATGTCGGTTCAATATGAGTTAGGCTTTGCCAACAATAAGTATTGCAAGCGCATCAACTCTAAACTACTACTGCATTTAATGTATGAAAATATGTAATAAAAGGAAAAGTGATATAAAAAGTGAAAAATGATATATTAATATAAACAAATTTCCAATCATATATAGTACTAGTAAAAAGTGGAATATCATTCCCAATGTCTATACAATGGAAACTCGTGTTGTATACAAAATATGGCAACTCGTGCCCTATAAAAAATATGGCAACTCATTCCCTATACAAAATATGGAAGATTGTGCCAAAATGCCACATCATGGATAGTGTACATAGGAGGGTCTCTCAATCCTCCTGCCCACCAACGGAGCTCCCAGGTGCACCTCCAAAATGGATATTCCTCTTCTTCGAGCTAGAGGAAGCTCGGTTCTTCTGGTCGCTTTGAATACCTCCCCTTGGGCTCTGAAACGACAACAATCAAATGTCAACTCCTACAAGAAATTATACAAGTATAAAACACAATTTAAATATCAAAATTACGTTTTCAAATCTTAAATATCTCACCTCAGACGAGACCGTAAGTGGTGAGCAGGATACCCTCCTCCGTGATCCAAGCCTCTCGGTAATGCCACCCTGCAACATTTAAATAGTAAGACAACTCATACAATTTACTGCCTATGCTAATTTTTGTTAATATTACATGAGATTTTCATAAAATAATCAATCTCACTGTGAACACAACTGGATGGTCTTGGGGGTTGGCAGGTGGAGCAAGCGGCTGGTCCTTAAGGGTGGCAAGTGGAGCAGTGGGCTGGAAAATATTCTCTAATGATAGGGTGTATTTCATAGTGGATGATGTAGCCACACTGACGTTGGAGATAAAAATAGGGAGCACAGTGGGAGAGGGCATGGATTGGAGTGGGAGAAGTGTTGATGTACAACGATAAACCCCAACTAGTTGTTGAATGGAATGAGCCACCTTGGAAGAGGAAGCGAGGGTGGTGGGAGAATATGGGTGAGGGGGATGAGGTCTAGGATGGGGTGGAGGGATGGGTGAATGTGGATGGATGGTGTATCGTGGTCCGAGGGGGGAGGGTGAAAACATGGGAAATTGCAAGGGAGGGGGTGGATGGGTCGGGCAGAGTGAGCGAAGGCTGTGACGAAGAAGGGGGTGTTGGATGGAAGTGTGGTGGTGGATGAGTGTTGTGAGGGGGAGTGAGCGAAGGCTGTGGCAAAGAAGGGTGATTTGGATGGAAGTGTGGTGGTGGATGGGAGGAAAGGGATGGATAGAACAGGGTGGGGAGGGATGCAGGGAAAGGGACATGTATTCCAGGGGCTACACCTGGCATATATGGTGGGAAAAAGGAAGTTGATGGAGATATAGTGACATTGACGTTCCTATGTACTCGGACCTTTATACATATTCATGGCCTCGTATATTAGTACATAAAAATATAAGTATACAAATCTAAGCCATAAAAAATGAAATGAAATTTATACTTTATTACAAGATACCTACTCACGAGGGGATCTATTGATCCCTGGTGGGAATGGATGGTCACTCACTCCTGCAAACACCTATTCATTTGCACAAAAATATTTATATTCAATTGCTAAATATGAACTACATTGGATGACAAGATTTACTACTAACATTAAATTTAATTATTGAAAGAAAAATACCTGTGTGTATGGTGTCGCGATGTCCTCTGTAGCTGCCATGGTTCCATCTAGGTTGAAGGAACCAACGTCCTCCCACCCAGGTGTTGGAGAATCAACATTGAATAGTTGTACATTAAATAAAATCAAGTCATCAACATCTGTTTCTAAGTTAAATTTATTATAAATTATGAGATTGCATAACATATAATCAATACTTGAACATTAAATAAAACAATAACTAACCTGGTGTAGGTATCCCTCTATGGAATTCTCCTGCATGGGAACATGGCATGGATGCCCACAAAGAGAACAACGGTGTATAGCTGGTCCCGTCGAGCTGGATGGATCATCCTGGCTACCACCTGTAGCTGCTTTACCTCTCCCACCACCAATAGACCTTGCAGAAGTGTGTCTCTCGGGGTGGTCCTGCTCGCTCTACGAGGACAGAGCCACAAATGTGGTATGCCTAAGAAGGTGTTGTGTGGCACGGCTAATGGACTCATGGTTCTTATCTAGCCTGCTACTTAACCTAGGGGGTTGAGGAAGTGGGTTTTGATCTTTCCTAGGTGCAAGAGGTCCTCTGAGTGGGTTTTGGTGGCTGTGAGGTCGATCTTGGGCTGAGCCAAAACCAACGCCCTCAAACTCAGTGATGTCGAAGTAGTTCACATGGAACACTAACACAAAATCAACTCACAATTTCCTGAGAAAATACCGTGGGACCTCGACATTGTTGCATGGAGGCTTGTCAAAAACCATGAAACATCTCTTCCTCCATTTTTCTCTCCATGGCTGGTAATTACACCAGTCCATGCAAACTCGCCTCTTCCTCACATCTGGAGGCTGTCATGTTCTTAGATATGTAAATTTTCTGCACAGTTGGGCTTTTGTGATATTCAGGTTTTTTATATCCTCTTTGGACATACCAATACCATAATTCTCTCTCATTCGATCCCTATATTCGTCAAATTAGTTACGTAACTCTGGGCAATGTTTATTGACTCTATTATGTTTTGTACAGATGCAGCGAGGGAAACCTGAGAGGGTTCCCTGGTGTTCTTCAATTCATCACTCAAAATTTTTAATTGGTTTAAATCCCCGTGTAATTCATCTTCGAGCTTTTCTTCATTTAGTTTGAGGGTTTCTTCATTTAATTCAAGGCTTGGGTCCTCTGATTGGTTTGCTTCATTCCTTTATTGTGATGGTTCATTGGTATTTGTCATTATGTTTAGGTTATTTGTACATGCAATATCAAAATTTTCCCATTTCAATTCATTTTCAATTTTTTTTAATTTTGTATTTTATTTAAAAAACAATAAAAAAAATAAAAAAAAACAAAAAAAAATGACATTCCTACCCCATCTACCTTACTCCAATGTCGTGGGTGTCGTTTTAGCTTGTTTGGACACTTCCGTTGGGCTCCTTGGGGGTTGTTTTGGCCTCCTTTCATGCTCGCGGGTGGGTTGTGAAGAAAACAAACTGTTCACTATTTTTTTAAACACAAGGACGTGCACATGTCCTGTGCAATCGCACAAAACACACGCACATGTCCTGTGCAATTGCACAAAACACGCACGCACATCCACATACGTGTTCGTGCATTTATACGCGAGCGCATCATTAGAGGCGTGTGTGCACTCTTATTTTCCATGTTGGAAATCCGACCTGGAAGTTCACTACTGCCGAAGTAGGAGAACGTGCACGCATATAACGGTGTGTGTACGTTCTTGTTTTGTTTTTCTCACGTGCTTTCATTGCATCATATTTGGGTAGCATGTTCTTACAAACGCCCATAAACAAGGTGTTTAATCAAATGTTAATATAATATTCAATAATCAAATCTTCCAAATTATTTTTTATAATTAAATGATCTTCCAAATCATTTTTTTTCTTTTGTAATATAGCGATACAAAAACTAACCACTATAAGTAAAGGGAAAAGTTAAGAAAAGGAGATAAAAGAAAATATGAATACACTATTTCATTCATTACCATATTATATGCATTTTATTATTTTTTTAATATTCATGTGGTTCATAATTAAAAGTCATTACTTTAAAATTGTTTATGTATATTTTAAAGTGGTCTTTTGTATGAGTTTAAATTTTAAATGATACTTAATAAATTAAGTTTAAATTTAAAGAATAACACTCATAAAAAAAAAATGGACATATTCATGATTCATTGAAATAAAGGGTTTTTTTTGTATTATTCACATAATTACATATGCATCATACCAGTCTATACACAATTCACTACACTTCATTCAATCATGATTCATTTAAATTTTTTATATTAACATTAATTATTAGTTTATCTAATTTTTTTTATAAAATAACTTATAAGTGTAGCTTAAATATTCTAAATTTTCAACTTTTTTTCCCATATTTTTGTCTTGTTTTATTTTGCAATTTTTTTAAAAATCAATTAAATTAGCTATGAAGATTGCAAATCTAGAAATGGTGGGATATTTATAAATTTAAAATCAAAATTTAAATACTTCTATATTTAGATTTTACTAAAAATAATTTATTGAACTATAACCAAAATCCATTAAAAATCTTAAAATGAAAAAATAAACTACTTCATATTTATATAACTAATTAAGTAAAATTAAAAATACCAGTTAAATTAATAAAAATAATTATTATGCCTTTTTAAACTATTATAGATTATGCATAAACACATTGGTGATTAAAAAAATGAAGCAACGTTAATAATTAATAAAATGAAATAAATTTATAATTACATGTTTTCATGCTAAAACAATTATTTTTATTCACATAAAATTTTAATGTAATTTAATTTAAGAAAAATGTTTATTAAATATTATTATTTAAATGATTTAAATAATAATATTTGAATGATTCAATTTTAAAATTATTCATGAAACACTCTCTCTCCATTAATAATGAAGAATAATACTTACTATCCCGGGTCTTTTAGCAAGCAGGGTCATATATCACTTTTTCCATTTCTTTTATGAATGATATCAAAAGAAGCACTAACTAACTAGGATCCATGATTTTTAAAATTTGCAAAATTAAATTGGAATTGAAAATAATTTGTATATGTAGATTAAATTTAAATTTATATATATAGATTAAATATGTAGATTAAATTTAAATTTATATATGTAGATTAAATTTAAATTTATAGTTTTTTATTTAGTTAATATATAATAATATAATTAATTTTTTTAAATAAGTAGATATAAACTTTATGCACATAAGAAATGTAAATTAGTTTTAATTTAGTAATTGTACACACAAGTCACTATTCTTAATTTCATTATGATTTACATCCACTTTTAATATAACAAGGAAAAAAAAGTTCATTAACATTAATTATTAACTTATTTAATAAATGTTATAAGCTTGTTGAGTATTTTTTTTAAATGTTTAAGAAATTCGAAAAGAATATTAAAATCAATTATAATAATTATAGAAATTACATCGTCTAAATGTCATGGGTTTTTAGGGTGTTAGATTCGAAAACATAATTTGAAACTTTTTTAAATTACATATTACTTTTATATTTATTCAATTCTAACCAAAATCTAAAAACATTAAAAAATAATATATATAAACTATTATCAATTATATTTAAACACATTATTAAAAACATGAATGATTAAAAAATTGAAATATATTAACAATCACATGTTTTGATACTAAAATGAATTTTTATTTCTAGTCATAATATTATATACTTAAAAAATGTTTATCATATAATATTTACTTAAAATTTTAGTTAAAACAACTTGCTCTTTCTAATATATTTCTTGTTATTTGAGTTTTTTAAGTTTTTTTAGTTAATAGCATAAAACATGTTTCTTGCATTTCATCTTTAGATAAATCTCTTTATTAGATGACAGATTGTTTAATAAATTATTGGTATAAAACATGTTATTTGACATATACTTTTAAAAACAATGTTTATTAGATGAGTAGTCATATATCATTTAATAAATTAATAGCATAAATTTTTTTCTTTAAGATATATTGCTAAAAAAATGTTTATTAGTCTAAACTGTGTTTTTTGCATTTTATTTTTAGATAAATTTATTATGAGATGAGCTCTCATTTTTATAATTTGATAAATAAATTTAATTGCTTATTAACTATTTGTATATAAAATATGCATAAATCATTCTATATGAGTATAGGGCACTTTCATAAAAAAGTTCACAAAGAAAATACTTTGCCGTGGCTAACACTCTTAGTGATGCACTTCCACCAAAATTGTTGGTTGGTAAAACTCCACAAATAGGTGCACTTCATAATGGAATCTACATTTTATGTTATTGTTTTTTCAATAAATACTTTATACTTTTATTAATATGAAAGTAAACTAGCATAACCACTTAATTTGTGGTTGGTGAGTGTTTTAAGTACTACTAAATTATACATTTTTCACCCATCAAATATCAATCGACCCAAATTAAAAGTTATCCATGCATGCATTCATGCATCATCTACTAGTTATTCATTTAATCATTTATTTTTTATATTGTTTTTTCTCTTCCATATTATTCATTCATGAGCTGAAGGGTAATGTGGATAGTACACATTTCTCATCCTCCTTCAATCCTAGAAAAAACATATATAGTATTACACCTCAAAATTCTAAGATATAAACATCCATAAATATTAGCATTAACATTAACACTAACATTAACATTTTATGTGAATCTATTTCTATGTAATTGATATTTATGAGAAATATAAATTTAACCAATAATCAAAATGAATTTTATTACTTTTCTCTTCCATTATTTCAAAGTTTTTATAATATTTAAACCACATTTCTCTATGTTATGATTTTTATGAGCTCTTCCACCCCATCTCAATTTTTTCACTAAATGTTTCAGCTACTCATTAAATATAATAATGCGTATTAAATATAATAATGCATATTGACTTTCTTCTCACCTTCAAATATTTGAACTTTGAGTGTTTATGGATGACAATATTAAGTACACAAGAAAAATGATGAAATGTTCTCATATGATAGGTGTAACACACCTTAAAAATTGTAGAACTTTTTTTTACATGCATTGATTTACTGTAAATTACTAGCAGATTTCTCATATTTCACTTCTGCAAGTTCTAATATCTCTATCTTGTCTAATGTGTCAGGTTTTTCTTGTTGCAACATTAGCTAGTTTCATTCGAAACTAGAGTCCTACTCACACTAGTGATGTTCTTAGTTTACTTGTTTTTATTTTGATTACTTTTACGAGGGCCTTACTTTCCCTATGGCTTCCGAGACTATCTATAGTATTGGCCCCGACCCTTATGTAATTAGTTGGTTAAATATGATTCAAATGCCTTAGGCCATACCATAGCCTATGCTATGGTGGGTGGTGACCCTCCCCTTAAGTGCAATGGCTTGGGGTTTGTAAAGGAATATGGTACTAACCATATGGTAAACCTTAGTTATAAATAATATAAATTTTCAAGGTTTAAAACAATGCTTTTTTGGAAATATATATACATTTTTTTTATGGCATGCCCTACCCCACGATCCAGAATGTAATGGTTCTTGGCATGAGTAAAAGGTTTGGAATTATATGTGATTTATGCCATGGTTCATACGATATGTTATAAGGTTGAAAGTTGGGTTATATCCCATGGTTTGGACTTTGATGAAAATCATGAGCAATGATTAGGAATCATGATGGTTCCGGATATGAATTATTTCTTCCTATCCATGGTTGACTTTGGTAATAAAAGGCGTGTCCTGGTTGTGAGTTGACAACACAGTCAGGACCTCCACACAGCTTCTAAATGGCATATTCACCTTCCATTTATCGACTATCAAAGTTAGGGTGTAAGAAGTGGTTTAATGTGGGGAAACCTGTCCGAACCCTTCACTTGGTTTGTTTTTCTTGCAAGGAAAGAGAGAGTTGAGTTCTTGTCTGTTCATGGTGGAAATGTTACAGGTTGTTTGGTTTAGTGAATCCAAGGAGAGCCAAAGCTCTCCGAAGTGGGAAAGGTTAAGGCATAAGGGTTTTTGGTTTAGCATTGGGTTAACTGGTGTGGTGTTTTAACATTTTCAATGTGTTCATCACTGCGTCCAATATTTCTCTAGCAGTATGCATTGCAATGTTTTCTCTTCAACAAAACATGTCAATACACTGACCATAAAGTCTATCTTCACAGGTAAGAGAGATTTTGTAAACTTTTCCTCTGCATTTTACTTGGTAAATGAATAGTATTTATGGTACTGACATAGTTCTTGTTTGTGTTTGCAGGAAGAGGAGGGATAAGGATACTCCGATAAAGATGAATTCTGCCCCTCTCTGCAAAAACATCAAGGAAAGGGTTTAAACTGATAATTCCACAATCTTTTTTGTTTATATATATATATATATATATATTTTCTGACTATAATCATGAAATGTGGATTTTGAAGGTGTTGGAGAGGGAGGCTACATGATCACCTCATCACATGCCTGTGTTTTTAAATGCACAGGTAAGCCTTTTTTTCTTAATGCTGTGGCAGATAATTATATTATAAGTACAAAAATATTACATGGAAATTAGCTAGCCTTGGTGGTCTAGGTTGACGGAACCACCATCTTAGACACTCAAAATATAAAGGTTGAGAGGTATCATGAAGAAATAGGCTTGTCTCGAGAGGCAAGATTCCATAGAGAAACTTACATTTCTTAACATAAACCATAACTGAGCAAACAAAAGTCTGTATAACAATAAAAAAGTGGAACCTTTGAGAGTGGTCAAGTGAGATAAGGACATGCATTAGAAGTTGTAGTGTCTTCCTTTTGAGGGATGGGTTTGTCTTCGACAATGTGGAAATTGTTGAAGAAGTCATCTCCCACTCCTGTGAAGGGAGCTTAGGCATTAGAGGCTCGATTTTGCGATAGAGAGAATCATCCCTTGCAGAATTTCAAACCCACTTGAAGTGTAACAAATCAATGGTGATGGGAACAGGAAAGGTGGTGTGCAAAGGATCCAAGATAGAGGAGATGCCAGAGTCAAGTAGAGTTGATCCATAGGTGGTAATCATTAAGGCCTTCGATAACCCAGCAACCACTTCCATCATTTCCCTAGGAATTGATGGGGTCATAGGAGTAGAGAAAGATCCTCCAGGGTGAGCAGCTACCAAGAAATCCAAATCATCCCAAGAGGTAGTGGGCTCTACCGAGGTAGGGCCCCTTTGTACCTTAGAGAACCGTTCCAAAGAGTACTTTCCACCAGCTAGGATGGTGTCAAGGATAACTAGTTTTGCATCCAAGTGCACTAGAATAGACCTGATATCCATGATGGAGGTCATGGTAAAGGTCCAATTGGACAACACTTATTCAACTAGATTGTCAAGAATTTTCTTAATCAACTAATAAAAATTGATTTGGTTTCCATAGTTACATGTAGCAAGAAAATTTGCCACCTAATCAGATTCTTAGTCGTTAATGAGCACACGAATCGGGGTCAAGATACTGCTATCATAACCATTGTTTATTTACTAACCTCTCCCTGGAGACACAACCTCTATGCCAACACCATGCCCAGCTCCACGATGGGAGGTACCTATCCAATGGGTTATGGTGAGGAAGGCTCCCAATCATTGACAAATTGCACAACGCCGAACAAAACAGGGAAAAGCCAGGCGGAGTGCAACGGTGGGGAATGAATGAAGGAATATTTGGGAGGGATAGCCATTTCGTACATAGCAGGAGAGGGAAATAGGTAATCCACATGCGAGAGCTACAACATATAGCTTCTAGTGTTAATTCCAGGGGAGGAGCTCCATCGCATGAAACCTAAGTACATTAATTGCAGGGTGGATCTCATTAACACTTATAATAACCGAGTGGTTATCATTAATAGGTTCCCTTTATTCATGGGTGAAGGATGATGAGTGCAACATGTTGGAGCCAAATCTACGGATCGAACTTCCAGATGAAGTATGCTTGAGGAAAGCACCCGCATCGGGGGAAATTCCCAGGTAATCCTTATTCAAACCCTTAATTCTTATTTTTTTTACAGTTACAGTTGATGCATACTGACCAAACCATAACATGTTGGTTGCAAGTAAGGCTGAGTTTGGGGTCGAGAGAGATAGCCACAATTTTTTTAAGATAAGTTCTCAAAAATTGACTACCTACATTTGTAAAAGACTTAAGGTTTACCCTACACCGGATTTGCATCCATTTCTTTGGCAATGTGCTTAGATGCTCTATATTATTTCTTGATAGGGTTTGGGTGACATATTAAATGGATTTATTCCCATTTCTTACTATTTTTATCACTGGGATTTTAAAGAATGTGGAAGCCATATGAGATGGTCTTAGAACCAATTCTTGTTATGTGATTTGAATAATAATAAGTAATGCTCAGTCTTCAGGACTATGTGATTCCAATATCCTTTTGGTTTTGTCTTTAATCTTTTATACTGTTATTTTAAATTCAATGGATGCCATCATCGATGGTCTTACAACCATGAACACTTTGGTTGGTTTAAATGTTATAATGTTGGTTTCATTTGTAAAAATAGTGGGTATATGTTATAGATATTCTATAATCATAAGCGGAATATCAGGACTAACATAAATCTAGATATGTAAGAATTAAGTTATGTACTATGATTGTATATTTATAATCTTGATAGTTAAAAGTTTGAAATAGGATAGAAAAGAGTACATAAATCTATGAACACTACATCTGTCACATAAATAAGAATTGCTTAACATGTCTATTAAGTATGGGATACATCTTGTAGAATATAAACCAATACATGAAATCCTACCTCAAGTATGGATACCTGATCTAACACTTGTTTAATTACCATTTAACATGTATAACAAACTTGACTAAATAGGTACTGATAACTGAATCTAGATTAACTATGTATACTAGGTTTTATATTTTTCATTCAAATTTAGAATAAAACATTCTATTGTAAATTTAAAACATAAAATAAGAATGTGGCACTAGTTCTAGGAAAACAAAAGTGGAAAAGTTGTTCCTCCCAATCAACTCCCAGAGAAGCCAAGTTACTTGCTCGAGAACCCTCGAGCATGTTCGTTGAACCACAATAGAAAAATACTTCAATGTGCCATCTCTTTCATTCTCATATTTAATCCCCATACAATGCTAGCCTCCTGCTACTAATGGACATACCAATATATAATATTTTTTCCTAGAACTTTCTCATTTAAGAGCCTCCCTATCTTTAGCACTCAACTAGGAGTTGTGACTTGATTTTTGGGGACGATGCCTCCTACATATTGAGTTCTCACTCAGTGGATTCAACCACTTGTATTTACCTCTTGTGGGCCAGAAAATACTCTTTAAAAACTATTTCCACTTCTGCCCCCCTTCAGTATATTTTATCACATAAAAATGATTTATTACAAAATGTTTTATTTTTTACTTTCTACCAAAAATAATAATTAAAGCGCTTTTCAGCAGAATTAATAATAAATTATTAATTTTCAGTGAATTACATACACCTCCCCTTAGAGCATAACACTTTCCTCCGTGTTATATTTTTTCTTCTTTATTCTTCCATTTCATTAGCTTGGAATAAGACTAGATACAACTCCTGCACATTAGAGGAAATTTCAATTCAAAATGGGCCTTCCAAAAATAATAGAAATTCCATGTCATCATATATTAGGCAATCAAAACGCTTTAAAATTAAAACAAGAAGCACCTCTTAAACAAATTTTTAATATAAATTTGGGGATAGGTATCATAAAAAAACTACTTTTTTGTTCTTATTTTCGACATATCTCCCTATGTTTTTACTCAAATTTCGATTGGGAGAGCTCGTTGGATGTGGAACTAAATTTTGCATCCAACGAGTACCCACTCAACATACTTTTGATGGGCCCCTCTACCCCCAAAACAAGAAATACCTAAAAAAATGTGATGATGACATCATCATAATGTTTTTCAGGTATTTCTAGTTTTTAGGGTAGAGGGGCCCATCAAAAGTATGTTGATTGGGTACTCGTTTGATGTGGAATTTAATTCTACATCTAATGAGCTCTCTCGATCGAAATTTGAGTAAAAACACTGGGAGATATGTCGAAAATACGAACAAAAAAATAGTTTTTTCTTTTCTTCCTCCAAAATTAATAAATATTATTTTATTATTTTAACTATTATTTTATTGATTTTCCTTATGAGGCCCATTTTGAGTTGAAATTTCCTCTAATGTATTACGTTTCATTTCCCAAGTAGCTTATTCTGGACTAAGGTGCTTCCATTGCACCTTGAGTTGTCCTATGATACAGTTCCAGATTAAAATTTCTCTCCTGTCGAGAATATGCTCTGATCCCACTTCGAACTCTCCTTTGGGTTCCAATGGGATCACATTACAATCGATCACATGAGAAACCTCATGAAAATATCATTTTAAAATAGAAAACGAAACAAATTATGTACTTTAATATTTGGTGGTAGGGATAACAGGTATGCAACCGACCCTACTTTAGCTACAATTTCAAATGGCCCTCCATACCTAGGTACCAACTTTGAATAATTGCCAATATCAAGGAAATTTTCTTGGGATCCACCTTTATGTACACATGTTCACCAACCTAGAACTCTCTAGGTGTTCTTTTTAGGTCAACATAACTTGTTTGCATGTCTTGGGAAGCCTTTAAGTTTTGTTGTACGTGTTTCATGGTTAGCTCCATATAGTTTAGTAAACCATGTCCTAACATTAACCTATCAACTGCACTGCTCCATGAAATTGGAATATTACATTTTTGTCCATATAAAATTTCAAAAGGACTCATACATGCAGAAACTTGAAAATTATTGTTGTAAGCAAATTGTACTAATTTTAGGTAGTCTTCCCACTTACCTGGTTTGTCAATGACATACATCCTTAGTATGTCCTCTAGGACTTGGTTTACTCTTTCCGTCTTCTAATCCGTTTGTGGATGATATGAAGTACTGAAATTGAATTGTGTTCCTAAACCTTTAAACAAAGCTTTCTAGAAGGTACTAGTAAATTTTCCATATTTATGTGAGACTATTACTTTTGATACACCATGTAACACAAAGATCTCTTTCATGAAACTATCTACAATGTTAACAAATTTATAGGTAGATTCAACATGAATAAAATGAGCAGATTTACTTAATTTATCAACTACGACCATGATTGAATCATGTTATTGAAAATTCTTTGGTAGGCCTGTTATAAAATTTATACTAATTGTTTCCCACTTCCATTTCAAAATGGCTAGTGGCTGCAACAGTCTTGCTCGATGTTTATGTTCTACCTTAAATTGCTAACATTCTATGTAGCAAGCTAAGTATTCTTCCACTTCTTTCTTCATGTTTGTACAAAAGAAATCTTTTCTGATCATAGTGATCATTTTCTGGTATCCAGGATGCCCTGACTACAGTCGTTTATGTAGCTCATTCATGACTGCAAGTTTGATTTCTGCTATATTTGGTATGTACAACATGTTTTTTGTGCAACACCAATCCTTGTTTATTTAGGTTGAAATATGTTTTTACTTAATTATGTTCATTTTTAACAGTCTTTTCTTTTATAATTTGATATTCTTTATCATCATTTTTCCGCACTTAGGATCTGATTTTCCAGATAAGATTCGTAGATGATGCTTGTAAATAATAAATTTGCATGACGACTCAAAACATCGACAACTTTTTTTTCCTTTCGTTTTATGTGTTTGATTTCGAAATCATATTTGCTTAAGAAGGGAATCCATCTTTCCTGTCTAGCATTTAAATTTTGTTGATCGAGTAAATATTTAAGACTTATGTTATCTGACATAAGTAGAAATTTCCTTCCAATTAGGTAATTCCACAACATTTTAAGGCCTGAATTATGGTAGCAAGTTCTAAATCATGTGTAGCATAATTCTTTTCATGTTCTTTTAATTTTCTAGACTCATATGCCACGACGTCATTTTCTTGTATTAAAACCCCGCTTAATCCTTCCTTGCAAGCACCAGTACATATGATGAAGTCCTTGAAAGGATCAATAATATTTAGGATAATGATGGTAGTTAATAGATGTTTTAGTTTATTAAATATTTCCATGCATTTTTCAATCGATTGAAACTTTTTACCTTTCTTCTGCAATGAAGTTATGGGGTAGGAAATCATAGAAAATCCTTCGATGAACTTTTGGTAGTATCCAAGCATTCAGTGGTGGATTTTATTTTGTCGGGATGAACAAAGATTCCATCCTTGGACACTACATTTTTGACGTATTGAATCCTATCTTTAAAGAAATCACATTTATTGAACTTTGCATATAGTTGATTTTCTCTTTAACTTGTAGAATTATCTTTAAATTTTCCTTATGTTCTTATTCGTTCTTCGAGTAGATTAGTATGTCATCTATGAAGACAACCACAAATGTATCCAAATAGTTACTTAAAATGATGTTCATTAAACAAATGAATGTAGCAGGTGTGTTTTTCAACCCAAAAGGAATTATAAAAAACTTGTAGTGACAATAGGGGGTCCTAAATGCAGTTTTAAATATGTCCTCATCTTTTATTCGTACTTGATGATAACCACACCTTAACCCTATCTTCAAAAAGATAGTTTCTCAGTTGAATTGATAGAATAGATCATATATCTGGGGTAGCGGGTATTGGTTGTTAATTGTCATTTTATTTAGCTGTCGATAATCTATGCACAACCTTAAGGTTCCGTGTTTCTTTTTCACAAATAAGACTAGTGCCCCCTAAGGGGAAACACTAGGTCGAATATACTTTTTATCAATAAATTCTTGTGATTTATATTTGAGCTCTGTGAGCTCTATTATGTTCATTCGGTAAGGATATTTTGATGTTGATACCACTACGGCTATCAGGTTGATCGTGAATTCGATGTCTATTTTCAGAGGAAGTCCCAAGGACTTCTTCCAGAAAGATGTCTTCAAACTCCTTCAAGACTGGTATGTATTCTATTTTAAGTTTATTGTTTTTTTCATTATCATTCATTATACATATAACAAACACTTTACATCCTTTTCTCACTGATATTTTCATTTGTAAAGAAAATATTTCTCTAATTGTAACTTTCCTAAGAGTCCCTTCTACTTTTATGATGTTTCCAACATCGTTTATACTTGTAAAGTTTTGTCAAAATAGTTTAACACTACTTTGTGATTTTCTAGGTAATCCATTCCTATTAACAGATCATAGGAACCTAAAGGTAAAATATTCCAATTAGCATGCATAATGAAATCATTCATCAACAATTCACAATTCTTAACAAAACCAGTAACTTTACGTTTAGTACAGGAACGACTAATTGTACTAGCCACGACCTATCAAACTTTTATGGTACTAATTTACATAACTGTACTATTCTAGGTGTTATATAACTCATGCTTGCACCTAGATCAATCAAAATCGAAATAGGTTAATTCTTTACAATACCTTCGATCTTGAGCATGGAATTTTTAAGGTTTGCTTGTCGGTTTTCCAAAGAAGCGTGAATCCTAGTCATGATCCTTGCCATGTCTCCAACTCTAACTGCTTACTGAAATTTGGAGTGAGCATTAAATCTTTTATTTCTTACTGGGAAATCTTTAAAGTAATGTAGCCCGTCGCACTCCCAACATTTTAAGGGTTCTTTTTCTAGAGTGTTTTTGTTAAAATGAGCAGGAGGTTCTTTTAATGCAAAATTATGTGGTTTAGAACGCTTGTAGTTATTACCTTAATACACCCTATAGTAATTCCATGTGTTTTTGTGGAATTTATCCTGTTTCTTTCTTGGATCAAAATTATTTTTCCTTTTATTCTTCCAAGTTGGTACATTTCCCCTTTTATTTTTGTTTTGGTCGTAACAAAAGTTTTCCTTTCTCATAGCTTCCTCTAGCAACTTCAAATTATCATACTCAATCCATTCTTTGAACATGACAGGAAAAAAATAAGAAAAAGGTTTGTCTTGAATTATGTAAGGTATGTAACGAATTAGCCTCATAAACTTACTGTAGAGTTCCTTCATAGTCATGGATCCTAGTATTAACTCATAAAATTCTTTGTCCTTCTCTTCGTAGTATTATTCTGACAAGTATTTTCTTTTAAAAATATTTTTAAACGTTTTCCAAGTTACATATATTTCCTTTATTTCCTCGACCTTCTTTATATCGTGCCACCATATATCTGCCCTTCTAGTCATAATATAGATAGCCATTTTAGCTTTTAGTTCATTAGAATAATTGTATATTTGGAAATACTTTTTCATTCTTGACAACCAAACTTCCGCTTCTTCGCCTTTCTTAATTTTCCCATTGAACATTGGTAGTTTAATATTCTTAAACTCCCGAGAGATTTCATGATAGGGTCTATATTTCCTTTTCTTCTTGTTATCATCACTACTTTCTCTTGAATCTTGTTGTTTTACTAAGTGATGTTTGACTTATTCTTACTGGAAGTTTCAGGATTATGACTGGAAAAATCTTGTCTTCTTCCCTTACGTTTGTAGGGTGGATTTTTTGGTAGGTCATGTTCATATTCATTATTGTTTTGTTTTTCATCGTTATGTATCTTAGCTAATATAATGGTATTTAATTCTTCTTGATATTTTATGATTCTTTCATTATCTTCTTTAACCTTTCTTAGCTATGATCTAAGTTATTTCATAGTTCTCTACACTTCATATTTATTATCTTGACTATCATTTAAGTCTACCCAAATTTCCCCATCCATTAAATTTCCCTCTTCATTATTTAAAGGATTTTCTAGGTGGCATTCTTCTTCTATAGACATCTCTGCATCTTCCATGTTTTCTTGCAAAATACAATTATCCTTCTCTTTTTGTTTTGTAAGAGAATTTAAACCAAAAAAATATTGAAATTAGTTTATTTTTTGGTTTCTTTATCAATGTAAGTGTTGATTCGGTTTAGGCCTAGTGTTATCACCATGCTCTGTGGTTTAGGCCTAGTGTTATCACCATGCTCTGATACCATTATGTAACACACCTTAAAAATCATAGAATAGACTTTTTTTTACGTCCATTGATTCACTGTAACTTACTAGTAGATTTCTCATATTTTACTTTTGCAATTTTTAATGTCTCTATCCTGTCTAATGTGTTAGGTTTTTCTTGTCATGGCATTGGCTAGCTTCATTCGAAAGTATATTCCTACTCACACATGTGATTTTCTTAGTTTACTTGCTTTTATTTTCATTACTTTTACGAGGGCCTTACTTTCCCTATGGCTTAAGAGACTATCTATAGTCTTGGTGGTGACACTAATGTAATAAGTTGGTTAAATATGATTCAATAGCATTAGGCCTTACCATAACGTAAGCTATCATTGGTGGTGACCGTCCCCTTCAACACAATGGCTTAGGATTTGTAAAGGCATATGGTACTAAAAATATGGTAAATGTTCGTTATAAATAATATAAAGTTTCGAGGTTTAAAACAATGTTTTGTTTGGAAATATATATTTTTTCTTCATGGCATGCCCTGCCCAACAATCAACGATGTAACGATTCTTGGCATGAGTAAAAGGTTTTCCATTATATGTGATTTATGGCATGGTTCATATGATATGTTATAAGGTTGAAATTTGGGTTACCTCTCATGGTTTGGACTTTGATGGAAACCGTGAGAAATGATTACGCCTCATGATGGTTCTGGCTATGATTTATTTCTTCTTGTTCTTGGTTGACTTTGGTAAGAAATGGCATGTCCTAGATACGAGTTGACAATGCATCCTGTCCTTCCACGCAAATTCTAAATGACATCTCCACTGTCCATCTGTCCATTATGATGATTAGAGTTTAGGTAGTTGTTTAACGTGAGGGTACTTGTATGAACCATTCATTTGGTTTTTTCTTCCTGCAAGGGAAGAGAGAGTTGAGATCAGCTCTATTCATGGTGGAAATGTTATAGGTTGTTTGGGTTTGTGAGGTCGATGAGAGTCGAAGCTCTTCCCAGTGGAAAAGGTTAAGGTGTAAGGGTTTTTGGTTTAGCGCTAGGTTAATAGGTGTGGTGTTTTAAATTTTTCAAGGTGTTTCTGGCCGCATCCAATATTTCTCTGGTGGTATGCATTGCAAATATTTCTCTTCAACAAAACCCATGAATACATTGACTGTAAAGTTTGTCTTCAGAGGTAAGAGACATTTTGTAAACTTGTTCTCTTCATTTTACTTGGTAAATGAATAGTATTTATGCTACTAATAGAGTTATTTTTTGTGTTTGTAGGAAGAGGAGGGTTGAAGGTAACCTAGAGGAGCCGGACCCTTGTCCACCGGGGCTTCACTTATTGAACAATATCATATCACGTTAGTTCATATTGTGGGTTTTAAAATTATAAAAAATTGAGCTNGGGGATGAGGGGTTTAAGGTGGGGGTGGGTAGGGTGGTTTATAAGGATTGAGGTATAAAAAGGGGTGGGGAGGAGGTTTTAAGTATTGGGAGGGGGTTTGAACAAAAATACTTTGGGGCAATATCTTTGGAAATTAAGGGTATTCTTTAATATCCCACGATCACACATGCTATGTGAGAGGTTCACTAAGTGAAGTCCTCGTGCCCTTGTCATCTCTGCAAAAACACCAAGGTAAGGGTTTAAACCCAAAATTCCTCAATATTTGTTATTTATATCATTTTTGTTTCTGACTATAATCATCAAATGTGAAGGTTGAAGGCGTTGGTGAGTGTAGCGGGTATCAGTTCTTAATTTTGATTTTATTTAGCTGTCAATAGTCTATGCACAACCTTAAGTTTCCATGTTTATTTTTCATAAATAAGACCAGTGCTCCCCAAGGGGAAACACGAGGTCGAATATACTTTTTTATCAATAAATTCTTGTAGTTGAGATTCGAAATCTATGAGATCTATTATGTTCATTCAATAATTAGATTTCGATGCTGGTACCTATCATGTCCCCAACCCTTACACGGTGGAGAGGACACAACTAACATCTATCAACCTGGGCTGTGTAAGCCCCCATGAACATAATACATATAAAAAATGCATTGAACTTAAAGCATATAAATACAAAGATGCATAATAAAATGTACATGATATATATAGAGGAAGCAAATCATTCATTCAACATATTCATGCATTCAACATGTTCATGATATTTTCATAATAATTCATAAGCAAATACAGTTGCAGAACTTAAATAAACAAGAATACTTATCTTTGGAGAAGCTTTTCCTGCAACCAACTATGCTGCTGCAACGTTCCACCCAACCATAGGCCAATGTGATCTTTAATATCTCAGCAACACTGCCACCCCTGAGCTGGGCATGATTTTCCCCAAGGAATAAGGAACACTAGCAGACATTCCCCATAGCCAAGGGTACAATAAAATTCAGTCAAGCCAACACAATTAGGTTTATCATACTTACAAAGGAAGTGGTTTACACTAAGCAAAATTCATAGGAGACATAGCCAAGCTACACTTCCAGTTGGGTTTATTAGGCTGCCAAGGAGGTGGAAAGACATACTATTGAGCTAGTGAGCTCAAACCCTAGAGCTATGAACACCCACACCTAATGTAGCCTAATTTCTAAACAATTACATGCCCAACACAAGGAAGCATTCCCTTTTTTGCTAGATAGTCCCTCAGTCCATTCCTTCCCTTCTAGTGCTATTTAGGGCATGCAAAGAAGAAAACCAGCCTTTTAGATTGGTCCGTGAGCTTCTTTCACAGACCAGGTATATCAAAAAATTCTAGACTATATTTCCATTCCTTTAATCAATTAAAATGCCATATGTGGATGCACACACAAGGATCTCAGTCCTTGGATTTACCAACATGTAGCAGAAACCAGGGATTACATACACATAGAAATTTATGAATTTCTAAACATTACCGGAGCCAGACTGACTCTTGCAAATTACCAAAATGAAAAATGCTGTCGATCTTTCAAATAAAATACACAAAATTGAATTCAGGGAATTCGTGTTCAGAAAAACAACTAGTAGATAGGGGAAACGTGAAGAGGAACAATCCACACAAGTAAAACCTAAAATGTGAAGGATCCAGATCGTCGGACAGGAAAAATTCCTGAAAGGTTCAAACTCATAATCGTTTTTGCTTGATTTCTATTGCGTGAATGCCCAATTGGGTTTCCAAAAACATTTTTTTTTAAACCAATTTGTGAGGGAAGGTGAAACGCTGCCATATGAGGGAAAGGTGGTCATTTTTTGTGCTTTCTCACCCAAGCAATTCAAAAAATGTTTTTCCCAAAGTGGGGATCTACACAATTTGAATTTCCCTACTCTTCCAATCCCCCACTCCCTCATCCTTAGGAAAAATCACACCCCCATCTCATTTAGTTGCGTTGACATAGCCAGCTATGGGTTTTTAATTAAAATTGCAAATTAACGTAATGTCTAGCTTTTAAATGTTTATCTTGCATAAAATACCATCAGATCAATGATAATTGCCAAAAAAAAACACTAAATCAATGGTGGTTATTTTTCCTACCTCCACACCATGATTATTTACATCATTTTATTTAATTGCAAATGGGGTCAAAACTAGGGTATTGCAGTACTGCTTCGGATATCAGATCGATCATGAATTCGATGTCTCTTTTTAGAGGAAGTCCAGGGACTTCTTCCAAAAAGATGTCTTAAAACTCCTTCAAGATTCATATGTCTTCAAGTTTAAGCTAATGTCATTTGCATTATCATTCATTATATAGACAACAAACACTTTACATCCTTTTCTCACTGATCTTTTCATTTGTAAAGGAGAGATTTCTCTAATTGTAACTTTCTTAGGAATCCATTCTACTTTTATAGTGTTTCTAGCATCATTTATACATGTAAAAAAAATTTCAAAAGAGTTTAACACTACTTTGTGTTTTTCTGGGAAATCCATTCCTATTAACAGATCATAGGAACCTAAAGGAAAAATATTCAAATCAAAATACGTAATGAAATCGTTCATCAACAATTAACAATTCTTATCAAAACTAGTAACTTTACATTTAGTAACGATGGGTAATTGTACTAGCCACGACTTATCAAACTTGTATGGTACTAATTTACATAATTCAACTATTATAGGTGTTATATAACACATACTTGCACATGGATCAATCAAATTGGAAATAGGTTGACAGTTTACCATATCTTCAATCTCAACCATGGAAGTCTGATGGTCTGCTTGTAGGTTTCCAAAGAAGCGCAAATCCTGGCCATGCTCCTTACCATATCTCCAACTGTAACTGCTTCCTGAACTTTGGAGTGAGCATTAATATTTTTCTTTCTTACTGGTCAATCTTTAAAGTAATGTGGTTGATCGCACTCCCAATATTTTAAGGGTTTTTTTGTGCAGTGTTTTTGTTAAAAGCAATAGTAAGTTATGTTACTGTAGAATTCTATGGCTTAGAAAATTTGTAGTTATTACATTAATACCCCCTATAGTTATTCTATGTGTTTCTGTGGAATTTATTATGTTTATTTCTTGGATCAAAATTATTTTTCCTTTTATTCTTCCAAGTTGGTATATTTTCCCTTTTATTTTTGTTTTGGTCGTAACATAAGTTTTCCTTCCTCATAGCTTTCTATAGCATCTTTGGATTATCATACTCAATCCATTCTTTGAACATGACATGTAAACAACTGAGAAAACACTGTATTTAAGGTTTTTCATCAATTATGTAAGGTACATAACAAAGTAGGGTCATAAACTTACTACATATTTCTTTCATAGTCATGGATCCTAGTATTAACTCATAAAATTCTTTGCCCTTCTCTTCGTAGTATTGTTTTGACAAGTATTTTATTTTAAAAATATTTGTAAACATTTTCCAAGTTACATATATTTCCTTTATTCCCTTGACCTTCTTTATATCCTGCCAACATACATCTTCCTTTTCAGCCAAATTATAAATGGCCATTTTAGCTTTTAGTTCATAAGATTAATTATATATTTGGAAATACTTTTTTATTCCAAATAACCAGACTTCCGCTTATTTTCCTTTCTCAATTTCCCCATTGAACATTGGTGGTTTTATCTTATTAAACTCCCCAAACATTTTATCATAGGGTCTGTATTTCCTTTTATTTTTGTTATCATCGCTACTTTTGCTTGAATCTTGTTGTTTTATTTAGTGATGTTTGTCTAATCCTTTACTAGAAATTTCAGGTTTATGACTGGAAAATTCCATTTTTCTTCCCTTACGTTTGTAGGGTGCAATTCTTGGTAGGTCATGTTCAGATTCCTTATTCTTTTCTTTTTCAACATTATGAATCTTAGCTAATAGAATAATATCTAATTCTTCTTTAGCTTTTGGGATTCGTTCATTATATTCTATAACATTTCTTAGCTCTGATCTAAGTTATTTCATAGTTCTCCACAGTTCATATTTATTTTGTTGACTGTCATTTAAATCTACCAAAATTTCCCTCTTCATTATTTAAATGATTTTTTGAGTGACATTCTTCTTCTCCAGAGATCTCTACATCTTCCATGTCTTCTTGCAAAATAAAGTTATCGTTCTCTTTTTGTTTTGTAAGAGAATTTAAACCAAAAAATAAAGTACAATTAGTTTTTTTTTTCTTGTTTGTATATCAATGTAAGTGTTGAGCCGATTCAGGCCTAGCGTTGTAACCATGCTCTAATACCATTATGTAACACACCTAAAAATAAGTTTGTGCGTGTTGATTTACTGTAACTTACTAGATATTTCTTATATTTTACTTCTGCAAGTTTTAATATCTTTATCCTGTCTAATGAGTCAAGTTTTTCTTGTCACAACACTGGCTAGCTTCATTCAAAACTAGATTCCTACTCACACATTTGATGTTCTTAGTTTACTTGTGTTTATTTTGATTACTTTTATGAGGGCCTTACTTTCCCTAAGTTTTGGGAGACTATCTATAGTATTGGTCCCAACCCTTATGTAATAAGTTGGTTAAATACGATTTAAAGGCTGTAGGCCTTACCACAACGTAAGCTATGGTTGTTGGTGACCCTCCCCTTAAGCACAATGGCTTGGGGTTTGTAACGACATATGGTACTAAAGATATGGTAAAACTTCATTATAAATAATATAAATTTTCTACTTTTAAAACAATGTTTTCTTTCACAATATATATATTTTTTTAATAGCATGACCTACCCCAATATCAACGATGTAATGGATCTTGGAATGAGTAAAAGGTTTGGCATTATATGTTATTTATGCCATGGCTCATATGATATGTTATAAGGATGAAAGGTGGGTTATCTCACATGGTTTGGACTTTGTTGAAAACCATGAACAATGATTAGGACTCATGGTTGTTCTGGATATGAGTTATTTCTTCATTTCCTTGGTTGACTTTAATAAGAAAGGGCATGCCTTGGCTAGGAGTTGACAGTGCAACGAGGCCTTCCATGTAGCTTCTAAATGAAATCTCCACTGTCCATTTGTCCATTATCATTGTTAGGGTTTAAGTAGTTGTTTAATGTGAGGGAAATTTTCCAAACCTTTCATTTGGTTTTTTTGGCCTGCAGGGAAAGAGAGAGCCAATATCTACTCTATTCATGGTGGAATTGTTACAGGTTTTTTGGTTTTGTGAAGTCGACGAGAGCCGAAGCTCTGCCCAGTGGAAAAGGTTAAGGTGTAAGGGTTTTTGGTTTAGCAATGGGTTAACTGGTGTGTTGTTTTATCCTTTTTCTAGGTGTTCCTGGCTGCATCCAAGATTTATTTGGTGGTCTGCATTGAAAAACTTTCTCTTCAACAAAACCTGTTAATACATTGACCATAAATTATGTCTTCACAGGTAAGAGACATTTTGTAAACTTGTTCTCTGCATTTTTCTTGATAAATGAATATTATTTATGGTACTGATAGATTTTTTTTTTGTGTTTGTAGGAAGAGAAGGGATAAGGGTACCCTGGAGGAGCCAAACCCTTCTCATCTCTGCAAAAATGCCAAGGTAAAGGTTTAAAACAAAAAATCCTCAATATTTTGTGTTTCTAAAATCATGAAATGTGCAGGTTGAAAGCCTTGGAGAGGGAGGTGATAGGGCCACCTACTCCTATGCATATGTTTTTAAATTCCTAGGTAAGCCTTATTCAAACCGTTAATTCATATTTTTTTTACAGTTATGGTTGATGCATACTGAACAAACCATAACACATTGGTCACCAATAAAGCTGAGTGTGGGGTCAAGAGCAGTAGCCACAATCATTTTTAAGATAAGTTCTCAAAATTTGATTACCTGCATTTGTAAAATCCTTAGTGTTTTCCCTGCATCGGTTTTGCAGCCATTGCTTCAGGAATGTGCTTAGATGTTCTGTATTATTTCTCGATAGGGTTTCAGTTCCATATGAAATGGACTTATTCCAATTCTCTTACTATTTTTATTGCTTGTTTTTAAAGTAATGTGGAAGCCACCCTAGATGGTATTACAACCACTTCTTGTTATGTGATTTGAATAATAATAAATGATGCCCGGTCTCTCGGACTGTGTGATTCCAATATGCATTTAGTTTTGTGTTTAATATTGTATATTGTTTATTTTAAATTCAATGGTTTGAATCATCGATAGTATTACAGCCATGAACAGTGGTTATTTCAAATGTTATAATGTTGCTTTTGTTTCTAAAAATAGTGGAGATAATTTCATGCTATATTAAGTGTTTCGCCTCTGTGTAATTAATTGTAGCCATTAGATGGAGTTACAACCATTTCTTTACTTTAATTAGCATGTTTTTAAAATGTTAAGGAGACCCTTAGGGTCTTCAATTACTTATGCAATAGATATAAATTTTTGTTTAAGGCTCAACTTCCATCCACGATGGCTTTAATGCCAGTACTTGGGGGAAACATAAATTTGTTTTCTGATTGGATTTTTGATGTGGTAAACACAACTATGAAAACTATCATAAATGATTGTGATTGTATTTTATATTTGATTGGATTGCATCTAAAATCTATCCACTTCGAGGATCTATGACTGTTTCTTAGTTTGTATACTATAGAGGAAACTCAACAGTTGTAACTGATTGTGATTTAGTTTATTCATTTATTGTAATAATTTATGTTTATCCAGTACTAAATCTGTGAAGGATTTCAATCAATTAATAGATCTTAGCGATGCTTTCCTGTAGGTGACAGTTGTTTGTCCTCTATCCTATAAACGAAAATACTTTGTGTTTGTAGTTGAAGGTTATTCTTAGATTATGGATACGTAAGGGATCAGTTCATAATTAATATATGTTTAAATCATAGATGTTTATTTACTTTGGATCCTCGATCCGAATATATCTGGTTTCTAGGAAATATATATATTATACTAAAATCGTTATGTAGGACATTGACATATGTTTTTATTATGCTTGTTATTTAAACGAATAACTAATTTGGATCCATACAGATT
>LPNX010372056.1:206288-258299 GCA_001517045.1 Pseudotsuga menziesii | reverse complement strand
TATATAAGAACTAAGTTATGTACTGTTAGCACCCTATAATTTTTCTATGGTTGTGGTAGGAAGTCACGGGGGTAACCATTTCAACCAACCTTTAGACTACATTCTAGCAAATACAACCAGAGAGGGCTCTCTCTTGTCAGAAACAAATTCATATATACATTTAGCATTAAACAAGAAATTAGAAGGTTATATTTCTGATATAAACTGGGTGTTGATAGATTTAAAGATGGTATGATGGTAGAATAGACAGATAGGAAAAATCATTGGGAAATGGAGCTGAAACCTGAGTTAATCAAGGGTATTACAAAAAAAATGAGAGGAGAATTTACTTTGTACTCGAAGGAAATGTAAGTGTCACAAACACTTAAATATCTTGAAAGGGTGATTAGGGGAAAGGGGAGGAAGCCCAGTGAAACAAGAGGCACCTATCTATGGGTGATTCTCTTGCACCACCTTTAGAAACAACAACAATGAGGCTAATAAGTGACACAAAGCACTTAACTGAGAGTGAATTCTATAAAAGTTACCATAAACACATCACAAATGCAACATATGATACGAGGAGCCCTTAATGAAAAAAATTCATCATATGCAACTAGAGTGCATTAATAGAAATACACAGTAATGAACATGATAAAACAAGAAAAATAGACTAACTGTAAACACTATGATGAATATCGGAAACACAGGAGAATGTTTCTCATTAATACTTCCAAGAAAGTTACAGGGACAAAAACAAGAGCAAAATGCTTTGTGAATTAAAGTTCCAACCCTTTCCTCATCCACTGAGGCTATATTTATAGTGCTATGGCTCCCGAGGCCAACCTCAAAACATAGCCTAATTTTGTTACAAAATCTGGGAATCAAATCCTGAATCATCATTATAAATTCTAACAAATATCTGATGTAGTAGATTCACCATGATTTTTGTCTAATACAGGAAATAAGGGATCTCTGACATGCTAGGTCAAAAAAGGCAATGCGACATCTGAGATGAACGATCGCTTTCCTAAAAATGACGTTTGAGAAAAATATAACTATTTTATTCTCTCCAACATGATTTGCCTCATTGCATCTTGTTTGTGACCCAACTGCACTTCACACCTGTACTGCTCTGTTTTTCTCTTTGCATATTAGGTTGTGCCAAAGTAATAATGGTTGTATATCTGCTCTACAGAAGATCACAACCATCACTTGATATGGTTCTTTACATGATTTCACAATGGCTTACCTTGTTATCCTCCTTGCACCTTTCCATCATGAAATCCATTGGAACTATCGATTAGATCTCCACCGGATCTACACTATCTAAACTGTGGGGTCCTACCGAATTTTGCACCAGATCTTCTCACTCAACCCTATGTGTTTTCCGACCATGAAACAATTCTGAGCAGCTGATTTGATCCCTTCTAGGTATCCACCATCCTAAGGTGCAAGGTCCATTTTCATTTTGCAATGGCTTCTCCTATTAACTCTTGCACACATTACCACTGTGCAATCCACTACAGTCGTAGATCATGAACACCCTTCAATCTTGGTCGCCAAAGGAACGGGTTGTAACACCCCGATTTTGACCCCATTTGCATTAAATCCATATGATGTAAATATTACATGGAATCATGGAAAGGAGATCAAGTAAAAGGCCATGTCATTGATTAATGTTTGGTGTATATGTGATCATGGTTGATGATTATGGTTCATGTGCTAAGTCAATCACGTTTGTAAACATCAGGTAAATGTGTGATTTAATCAAACACCGATAACCAGCTATGTCAATGCAACAAATAGTGATACGGGGGCATGATTTCCCAAGGATAGGGAGAAGGGGGAATGTTTAACCTTGAGCCATTGGGTAAAACCCATAAAAAATGTCAACTACCCATTTCTTGTCTTCTTCCCTAACCATTTATTTTTTCTAGAATTTGGTTTACGTAGTTATTGCATGGAAGGGGAAGAGTATGGGAAAAATTCAAATTGGGTAGAGTACCCATTTGGGAAGAACATGTTTTGACCCCATGGGAAAGTAAAACCCTAAAAACATACTCCCATTTCCTCATGCATTAACATTTCATCTTCCCTCATGTTTTCGGAAAAAGATGCAGGACATTTGGATGATTGATCATTCATTCACGGGGAAGGTTGTTCATTCATGACCATTCACCCACACATTGGTCATTCTTCTGGATCAGGAAGATGCAATGAGATCTAGAAGGTGTTGCTATGCATTTTTGCAAGTATTTTTCCTTTGTCGAGACCTTGTTTGCTGTGTTTGCAGCATTATCCTAAACTGCAGAGTGTTATAAGACCCTATTACTTATGTGTCAGAGTGAATCATGTGTTTCTGTGTATCCCTGTGGTTTTTGTGTTGTGCACCCTGGTTTTTGTTTGAAGTGTACAGAAGACTTAGGAGTGGGAGAGAGGTAGAATTTGCTTGATAAACCTAGTTTGGAACCTTACAATAAGATAAGAGTGGTTGGTGAATCTTCTATGCACATCCTGCAGAGCACTAGAAGGGAAGTTGTAGCGTATGGGACTGGGGAGCAGAGAAGGGAACACTTCCTTGTGTTGGATCTGTAGGTAACGTGGATGCCATTCCAAAGAGGTCTTGTGAACGTGTCCTTAACTCTATGGATAAGCTCACTAGTGTAGCAGTTCTTCATGTCCACTTCCTTAGGAGCTTCATAAACCCAACTTGAAGGATGGCTTGGATAATAGCCTGATAAACCCATATGTTGGCTTGGTTGTGTCTTGTTGTGTTTGGAGCTGTGTGATGCTTGAATGGATAGTCTAATAAACCTAGCTATGAATGTTGGCTTGGTTGAGTAGCCTGATAAACCCAATAGTGAGATGACTTGGCTATGTAGCTTGATAAACCCATCTGTTGGCTTGGCTGGTCGATTATGTAAGTGTTGGCTTGACTGTGTATAGTCTAAAAAAATGAGCTGTGAGCTGGCTTGGTTGATTAGCCTAATAAACCCAATAGTATATTGGCTTGTTTCCTGCAACTTGATAAACCCAACTTTGTTGGCTTGGATGAGTTCCTGTTGTATCCCTGGCTATGTGTGAGCCTGTTGGCGACCCTTATTCCTTGGAGAAATCATGCCCATCTCGGGGGTGGAAGTGTTGTTGAGAGATTGATGAGAACACTTGCCTATGGTTAGGTCAGATGTTGCAGGGACATTGCTAGTTGTGGAAAAAAATTCACTCAAAGATAAGTGTTCTTATCTATGTATTTCTTTGCAATTGCATTTTCTCAATGAAATATGATGAACATGTTTGATGTGTTGAATGGATGAATCTTTTCCATTGTATAATTGTCATTGTATGCATCTATGTATGTTTCCTTCAATCCATTTTTACATTAAGTTTCAGGTCTTAGATTTCTGGATTGGTGATGGCCTCGATGGCTGAATCTACCCAAGACTTCGATTTGTAGGTCGAATTTCTGGACAAAAATATCCTTCCACAATGGTCTATTTCATAGGCAGGATGGGGAATGCGGGAACATATTTTTTCCAAGTCTATTTTCCACAGTTCTCCATTCCACAACTTGAGGGATGTGGGATGTGGAAATGTTCTTTGGTGAATTTGGTTTCCTGCACTTTTCCTTTCTGCAAATTGTGTGATGTAGGATGTGGCTTTGAATATATCTACCTATGCCACTTTCCTTTCCGTAATGGTATATTCCACATGCAAGATGCGGGATCGTGATTTCCATATTTTCTCGATTTTGCAACTCAAGCCTTCTACACCATTGATTTTGCGGGTTGATTCTCAGCCATTAATCTGTTCCCATATGCAGAATGGGTTGTGACCATTGATTTTGGTCACGCTCTATTTCTTTGGAAAATGGGAAAGAACGTAAAGGTGTGGTATCTGAACATGAATGTTAAGGAGTGGTCCATGACCATGCCCTATGTTTCAAAGAATGATAAGGGTCCTTCAAGAGATTTTTAATTCCGCATGATAATGGGGTATGGGTACGTGACATAGTGGTATAAGAGCTACTGGTTGTAGCATTGGGCCTGGATGGGCCAAGAGAATAGCTATCAGAGTTGTTGGTTGCAGCATTGATCCTGGATCAGCCTGAATGAGCAACTAAAAGAAAAAAAACACCAACATTGTGGTTTAATAGAGCCATGGGTTGTAGCATTGGGCCTAAAAGGGGCCAATTTGAACAATTAACAGAGTTTTTGGTCATAACGTTGGGCCTAGATGGGCCAGGTGACAGTAAGTAAATGGTTTTTAATTTTGAATTGCTATTGAGCTAACAAATGGTGTTTGATGACACATTTTGCAGATTCATAGTGCATATTGGAAAAGTGGATTGTTGGCTCAGCCATGAGAACCTATGGCATGAATGATGCTAAGGATCCCTATGAGCAAGGGGAAGATGCTATGCGGTGTTGGAGTCATTTATCCAACATGCACACTATTACGAAGAGAAATTCCTATGGCTTGGGGTACCATAACAGACAGCTTGACTCCAGAAATAAATCCTTTCCAATATGCAATAGAAATTAAATGTCTAACACTAAAGGATCAGACCTCGTACCTTATTCCAGGTGGTTGAAGTAGATCCCCATTGAGCTTTCCAACTTCAGTTTGAATTGATAAATTACTTCCTCAACAACAAGTAAACAATACAAGCATACTATATATCATGGTGTTAGATCTATTCTAGCATACATAATCAATAATGTATAGGCATTTGACATAATCCCATGGATAAAATATTCATTCAAACACACATTATTGGATAGGAAAAGATATTTCTATTAATATAAATCAGAGATTACAATAGATACAACCTCTGACGGCACGTCTGCGAAACGGAGAAACTGAATTCCCCCACTTGGGCCTCCACTACCTCAATCCTCCATCTCTCGATAGCAAGCTCACAAGCAAAAGACAAACTTGGGAAGAACACACTAGTGCTCCAAGGGAAAAATGGATGTAGACTCAAGCATAAGTTCTGGCAACAATGGACTATAGTTTCTTTGCTCTCAATTCTCTCATATGCCTTCAATGTACCATATAGTTCCTTATATAGCTTTTCAAAGAGGTAATGAAAGGTTGAATTCGAGCAATCTTAAGGCATAGGGAAGGCTAGGAGTCAAGTGAGTCGGATCCATGTCAAGGAAAACTCCAAAAGGATTTGGATTTTGTACACATCCTGGTGTACGCAGTTTTAGTGGTCAAACCCACGTATATACGCGATTAAGGGATTAAAAGTCGCATATAGAAATTTTTCACATGTTTTTAGGGATTATCAATGAAACATCAAAGGACAAAAAATGGTCCATGGGGTCTAAGGAGTCTGCAGTGGGATAGGGGAATGCCATACAAAGTGTGATTCACCTGGAGTGGTAAAATTAGCTATAACAGATGCCCCCTAATGTGTGAGGTCAGTGGGGTCATACAATGGCTGAAATACATTATAAGTCCATCCCAGAAGTGGAGTGATGAAGGATCCAAAATGGAAGATCAACCACCCAATCAGCATAGTACAATAATACAACTCTACATATAACTAGAAATACATATAGCAGTCCCGAATACATAAGAGTACAATGGCCATGAATAGGCATGATACAAGATATCACATAAGTGGTCATCACCACGTACAATATACATAGATCAAAATCTCCATGATGAAGATATACAAAGGACCATGATCTCCATAATGGCTAAAGATATATAACAGATCAAGATCTCCATAATGGCTGGAAATGTCTGACATATACTGGAATCAAGTCAGGGGAGCTGAAATATCATGAACAATGGCACGATCAAGGAGGTAGCATATAAGGTATGCCACCAATCTGGAAATTGTTCTACACAAACTGCTATGAGTACATGTCCTACTATGCGAATAGAGGTGTCAAGGTCAAACATAGTAGTCCATCGTCTGATTATCGGTCATTGATGTATACCATTAACAGATGCGAGATCACCCACCGATAATGCAAATGGGAATCAAGGTACTAGAGTGCAAACTAACAAGTGTGAATAAATGTGTTGAGGTTGAACACTTGAGAGGATCCATCGATCAGGGGACATTGATGTATTACCAAATACTGTCGATGGCGAGAGAACCTGCCACTGATGACTGCAAGTCTCAAGGCACTCAAAAATGACTCTAGATTCCAATCCCGGAATAAATGATCTGAAGTCGATGGGATGAAATCCACTGGAAGGAGGGAATTAATGCATCCCCCATCATCCAACACGAGGTACTCAGCAAAGCTGTATAATGTGGAAGGACTCGATCATAAGGTGCACGAACTAGTAACTGTACCGGGAATGGCCAACATGCAAAGTCAAGATAATTGAGGAATGGCTGACTCAAGCTTCAACTTCCTTCGAACAAGAGCATAACAGCATATGGTAACTGAATGAAGGAAGCATAGACTCGATATATAAACTAGGACATTTCTGCAACACAGGAGGCATCGACAGAGGCTCCATAGGGACTGGAATCTTAACCAGTCGATGGATATAAACTCAGATAAACAAGTATAGGTCCTAAATTCAAACTATAACCCAACCAATGGATGTGGTATACAGTGCTCTATTTGAAGGCAACACGACTCAACAGCTTCCACAGATAACAACTTTCCTTGTCCATATTTTTGGTTTTTTGATTTTTTTTTGGACTTTTTCAGTTATTTAAAAATCTTGAAAAAGAATAAAATTGCTTTATAGTTAAAAAATAGGAGGAGATGAGTGTCATAAGAGAAAACAAACTAGTTCCAAGTAGTTGAACATACCTATGCTCAATGCAAGGATACATGTGTAGGATATCGACACTCAGGGGAACATCCCCTCCCGGTAAAAAGGGAAACAAGCTGCGAAGGATATAAAAAATGGCTCTGCATGGCTAGACATGAGACAAGCTCAGGCTATATGGCTGAAACGCAATGTCAGGGGAGCCGACATAAAGATCAATAAGGCAAGAAAAGCTCATGAGAATGCATTCACACCTTGACATGAGGGAGTCCTGAAGGAAATAGGATAGCAAAAGATCAAGAGGAGTATGAGGCTCTTGCGAAATGTCATGGAAGTACTATACAATGGACTCCCACACCCTAAAGGAGAAAACATCAGCATGGGAACCAAATGCAAATAAGGAGTTAACTAGGGTACCCATGTATGGTGAATCTCTACCACTCATATCATGCCACTTCTAAAGCAGCAAGAAGGTTCTGTGACATAATAGAGTGGGTTCGTACCTAAGGTCCTGATGAGATGGTCAAAAGCTCATGAAAAATGCAAATGGTGATGAAACATAACCTGTATGCCAGTTTAGACATGATACCTGAGATCAGCATGAACGGGTCAATCCAACGGCTGAAATGACATTGAAAAAGGTCCTCTACATCATGAATTATGTCAAAAACGGTCCAAAATGGTTAGAAAATGTCGAAACTATAGGAGAGGGGGTAAAAATTTTCAAATATTTAAAAATTTTCTATAAATAGTAAACAATTCAAAATATTATAAAACATTTGAAACTTTTTCCCATTTGAGCTCAGATTTTCCACAGCGAATTCCAGGAGATCCAGCCGGCAGAATCCACTACTGTTTCTTCCAGGTATTTACCCATGCTCTTCTCTTTCATTTTGATGCAATTTTTATCAAATTCCATGGTCAATTAAGCTTTCTAGGCCAAACTAAAATGGGCTCTACGGCCCACGTGGAAATCGGGGGTTTTTCCACATATAGGGATGGATATACACGAAAAATGCCCCCAAACCCATGTACATATGCGATTGTTTTGAAAACAGTCGCATATGAGGCCGCGCATATGGTTTTTTCAATAATCTAATGGGTAAATTGGCAATTTCTTTTGTAGGATGGTCCTAGAGCTGAGAGAGCGTGAACATGGTGAAGTAGAGGAAGCAGTAAGGGCCGATCTAACGGCTCAACAAGCTCTACGTGCATGTGGACTCTACACATTTTGGTGTCTTGGTGGTTTGAGCGCCAAACCAAGACTATTATAGATGTTGGTGGATTACTGGGATCCAGACTTAGAGTCCTTCCAGATAGATGGGATGTCCCTCACTATAGAGTTGGAGGACATATACTTCATTATAGGGCTTTCTAGATGAGGGGAAGTAGTGAACCTTCGTTCCCGTGGTGGGCCAGGAGGTGGCCTAACTATCGACGAGTACATTGCGGTGTACTACTATCCAGAAATAGAGAAGGTGGGGAGTCAGGTCCCTACCAATGCTATACAGGTGCTAGGCCTAATGGCCATATTATTGACATTGGGCAGGATAACAGGCTTAGCATAACTCCACCAGGCCTCGCGGCCTCTGATGTTCCATGTAGTGGAGTGCATGAGACCCACGATTTATGACTGGAGCACTACACTACTAAGAAACATGAAACATTAGCTCAGTGAGTGTAAGGCAGGGAGGGTGCAGAACTTCGGGTTCAGTAGTATACTGAGCAAATTTTTCTTCGAGCATGTTCCAGGATTGAGCCCCAGAGTGGACGTTCCTCTTCACGGGGTTCGAGATCCATCCCAACGGTGTTGGGCAGATGCTATGCGCAGATTGGGGGGAGGTAGGGTGGCCAACCCCTATCCAGCTAACTTCTTTCCATGGTGGCGACGACAGATAGTTACCATCGATGACTATCCCTATGCGGGGATAGATTTTCGGGGGGACCCAGACATGCCGCTACCACCAAGATCAGCATATGGCGATATAGGTAATGAATCTTGACCCTCTCTTTTTAAAATTTTTTGAGTTATTTAATTTTTTGTGTTTTCTTGATTAAATGGAATAAAAAAGACATATTTTTGTGTGACAATACATAGTGACATCTACCATTTGTGTGCATATGTGGGACCACGGCGGCCAAAAGGCTTCCCTCATCATAGATGGAGAGGAAGAGGAGATGATATCACGGTAGTAGATGCGGAACGAAAGCTCCAAAGAATTCATACCAATTTTGTCAGGATGACACATAGGGTTCCCATGGCACAAGTCGAGGACTTGCCTGAGGCTATGCAGTGCCAGGTGGTGGGTGTACCACGAGCATGGGTGCGATTGTTCCGACGACTAGCTAGATCCATAGTGACCTTCCATGATCACAACCCTCCTCCTCCTCCATAGGATTAGACACCTAGGATTGTATACATTTTGTACTACCGTGTATTATATGCTGGTGGCTGGAGAGCCCCAATTTTGTATCATGACACTATGTATTATCACATTTTGGGTTTTATAATTTTTTTTATGGTGATCAGTTTATTTATTTACATGTGTAAAAATTGTGTTTGTGATGAATTTACTGTGAATGAAACAAATGCCAATCTAACACGTAGTTAGCATATGAGTCAGCAACTTGATTATTAATTCTTGGAATGTGGATATATGTTATATTGTCAAATTGCCATTCTAACAATCTCACACGTAAGAATGTTCTCAATAACGTCGAATCTCTAACATGGAACAAACCATTAAGCTATGACACTACTAAATCCGAATCAAGATGTACCTCAAGAGAGAGAATGCCATGTGAAATGGCATCCCGTAGAAGCTCAATAATGGCACTATATTCAGCAACATTGTTGGAAGATGGCCATAGACATACACCTCCTAAAGATAGTACCTAACCCATAGGAGTATAAATCACCCAAGCAGTAGAAGCTGAGTGTTGAGTGTGACGGCTCACACCATCCCTGAATCCTATGTAGGTGGAAGATTCCATTGACATCTGCCAAAAGAAATAGAAACTAATCACAAACCCGATCACGATAAGAAAAATACCTACCTATGCAAAACTGTACACTAATATACAATAAGTAGCCTTGGCTGAAAATCATGCATAGTATTTCTTGAGATAGAGCCCATTTCTAGGCTCTGCCAAGGCCATTCCTTCGTAATCTACTAACTCATAAGCACCCTTCTCTAACACACGTTTGACCACGTAAGGACCCCGCCACATAGGATTAAATTTCGCTGCCACCAAGGGTTCTTTCGGTTGATCCCACAAAAGGACCAAGTCTCCCTCAATAAACCTCCTTGTATGGAAAGACTTATCATACTGGACCTTTACGCTACGTTTATTGACTTCTAGAGCCACCAAGGCATCTCGACGCTGCTCATCAAGTTGCTCAAGGTGAACCAAATGCTTCTCCAATGGTGAAGTGTCTGGTAAGAGTTCTATAGCTAGCTTCAAAGAAGGAATCTTGCATTCAACTAGAAATATCGACTCCACTCCATGTACAAGTTGCTATGGAGAAAAACCAGTGGTAGTCTTAACAGCGGTTCTATATGCCCACAAAGCAGGGTGTAACATGATGTGCCAATTATTCTTGCTTTGTGCGATGGTTCCTTGGAGAATGGATTTGAGTGATTTATTCACTGCTTCTACCTGTCCATTCTCTTGAGGGTAGTAATAAGAGGAATGCTCTTGCTTATACCCTAACTTTAATGCCAACTCTTCCATCATACAGTTCTAAAAGTGCGAGCCATGGTCAGTGAAAAGCTCTTTTGGAATCCTAAACCAAGTAATGATTTGGTTGAATATGAAGTGGGTGGCTGTCTCACCATCAGATTTTACTGTTGGCATAGCCTCAGCCCATTTCATGAAGTAATCAACAGCCACTATAATATGATGGTGCCCCCCAGCCGAAGCTGGGTTGCAATCCACAAAATCGAGCCCCCACTTATTGAAGGGACTGACGGTGATATTACATGCAAACACCTGGAAAGGGTAGCACCTCTTGACCACATCAACACAATCCTTAAAGATCGATGGCCAGAAATAACCTGCTCTTAAGATCTTTTGAGTTGTAGAAAGCCCAGATAAATGACCACCACACGCCCCTCTGTGGCAATCATTCAGCACTGCCTCAGCCTCTTCATGAGTTTAACAACGTCATAAAATGGAATCTACCCCACGGCGGTACAAAGTGTTATCCACTATGAGGTAGTTCTTCGAGACGTGACGTAATCGTCGTCGTTCATCTCATGAGAGGTGAGTAGGGGTCTTTAATGTTTGTAAATACATTATGATATCCCCATACCATGGGTCTAAAGTTGAGATTAAGAAGATGTGTTCATCGAAAAATGTATCTCCACAAACCAACTCCTCATCTTCGCTCAGGAAATTCAATATAAGCTATGCAAAAATTAAACACTTCTTCGATTTTGCCGAAAAAATTTCGAGATTGAATTCTTGCAGAATGACGATCCATTTATTATATTTTCCCCCAATCATCCTGTGAGTAAGGATGAATTGAAATGGATTGACATGGGCTACAACCAAGGTCTGGCGAAGGAGAATATAATGTCTCAATCACTGAACCGCATGTACAGTAGCTAAAGCAAGCTTCTCAACATGAGAATAATGAATCTCTACATCAATAAGGTTCTGGCTCAGATAATATATGACATGCTCTTGGAGCTCCTCATCCATTTGAACCAAAACCATACCAATCGTCTCCATGGATGCGGCCACATAAATTAGGAAATCACAGCTATAGTCCGGGGGACTAATCACCGAGGCTGATGCTAAGGCTCGCTTGAGTGCATCAAAGGACTCCTAGGCTCGCTCATCCTAATAAAAGGGGGTGTCCTTCTTCAATAGATGCATGAAGCCTCTAGTCAAATTGGAAAAGTTGACAACAAATCTTCGTAAGAAGTTTGCCATGCCTTGCAAACATTGAAGATGACAAATATTCTTCGGGGGAGACAACTGAAGTATTGCCTCAACCTTCAAAGGGTCGACTCTTATACCCTCTTTAGAAATGATGAATCCTAACAAACGACCTGACTTCACACAAAATATGCACTTATGAGGATTTAATCTGACCGAATAGTGCCAGCATATTTCAAATACCAATCTCAAGTGATAGGGATAACGCATTCTCATACAAGAATGAGCAGCAAGGTCATCCAAAAATACTTCGATAATTGACTTGAGATCGTGGAAGATCAAGGCCATTTCCCATTGAAATGTAGCTCCATCATTTTAAGGCCGAAAGGCATTTTTCGATATGCAAACGTTCCCCAAGGACAAATAAATGCAGTCTTATGTTGGTCCTCAGGTTTAATTTGTATCTGATTATACCCAGAAAAGTCCTCCATAAAGGAAAAAACCTCACTACCCGCACACTCATCCAAAATCTGATCAATAAATGGTGTGGGGAAATTGTCCTTAGGACAGGCACAATTCAAATCACGGAAATCAGTACATATGTGGATCACTCCCTGCTTCTTATCCACTGGAATGGGGTTTGAAAACCACTTCGTCAAGGGAATGGGATTGATGAAACCGACTTTCAACAGCTTCTCTATCTCTGCCTTAATCGCGGGTGCTTTCCTAGGATTCACCGCCCGCAAGCATTTCCGAACAGGCTTAGCGTTGGGGTAAGTCTTAATCTCATGCTCAACAATACGAGGGTCAATACCTGGCATCTCGTCATAAGACCAAGCAAAAATATCATGGAATTCCTTAAATATCTCGGTGTATTCTAGAATCTCAGCATGGTAACATTCTGCCCCAATATAGACATTCTCTATTGTGCCAGGATTGTGAGAGATGTTGATAGGAATCATTGAAGATATGTTAGCCATGTTTTCATCAGCCATCTAATGAGGAGAGCTTAATGGAACCATAGGAATACCAACTCTATAACTAAGAATCACCCTAAAATCCTCACGCTCTAAGCGGTCAAGCTCGGGTAGAAAGTACGATATATGATGGAGTTCCTCCCATGGTGGCTCAACTCCCGACATAGCCTCAATAATCGCTTCATCTGAAGGGAAAACCATATCAAGGCATTCGTGCACATGAGAAGACTGTACTTCCCATGGTTGCAGCACATAAGGGTACTCCTCCTCCATCCGCGAAGAGGAAGGACTAGGCTCTACAGCACACTTGAGATTAGCTTGATAAGCTATCATAGTTGCAGGAAACGGCACGTCCGTCACAATGGGCTCACTCGGAGTACTCGGTGTAGGAAGAATCCAAGGATCTTCCATATGACTCATGTGAAAAGACATCGATCTTGTAGATATTGAAGCATCATCAGAACTAGATCCTATCATAAGGATCGGTGCAGGACAACTAAAGCTTCCCATGAGGGATGGATACATGCCTACACCCACACTCCTAGTTGCCGACTGAGAGTGTTCAATGATCAGGATCGAAGCTCCCGAACATGCAGTAACAAATGGATTCTTGAATGTCATTTGATCAATTGTTACAATCTTCCCATTATGTGGAAAGCATACAATGCAGAACAGGGAAGAAGCAGCGACTTGCATACTATGCATCCAGTTCCTACCCAGCAAGAGATTGTAGTCAAGGGGCGCATCAACCACCTCGACCTCTATCGCAATGGTCTTCCCTCCCAAATGGACTTTAAGGGAAGGAAGGATGCCATGTGGCCTAAATGATCTCCCATCGAATGCAGTTAACATGGTCGTTGATTTAGACAGCTTAGAGGAACCCAGACCCTTCCAACATGATAAAGACATCACAGAAGCAGCAGCACCTTCGTCAATCACAATGCGCTTAATGGTCATATTAAGACATTATACGTGAATCAAAAGAGACACATAGTAGGGAAAGAGAGGATGAAGCCCTGTGGTTTCAAATTTAATCATGGAGAAAGAATCATCGTCATTCACACCAAGGGTAGAAAGCAACGCCTTCCTTTGTGAGGGACAACTCTGAAGCACTTCCAATGTAGACACTGCACAAGGAGTGTGGCCCAAATCCTTCATAACTGAATAGTTCTGGGCGGCTTGGGCATTTGGATTGTGCCTTGAACGATTAAGGAATCCCTTAGGAATGCAAGGTGCAGTCTCAGGTTTATCCATAGGTTTCTCAATACACAAAGGGGACCCTGGTGGATCAGGCTCTTTGCCTGGGCTGGGTTTTGATGAACCATAATCTTTCACACGGGTGACAACTTTCGCAGCATGTACCATGTTAATGCAACCATGACCACTACCCTCTGGTGGATCTTGATCACCACCAGACTGGTCATGGGACCTTGAGTTCATATTTTGATTGTGCGGTAAAGGGTTAGTTAGCACATCTGGGCCCTATGCCAAGAACCTCGAGGCTTCCTCAATACGAGGGCACAAGTAAGTGAGGTGATCATCCTTACATAGCTTGCAAGGGAACTTAACCTTACGTTTAGCTTGCTTGTCCCCCCTAGCATTCCGACCATTCTTGTCATTACTATTAGCATTCTCATTCTTATTCCCACCCTTACGATTATTTTTACCCCTTTTTCTATTCCGTCCGGGTTGCTGGTTACCCTTCTAGTCCGACGATTGCACTGAAAGTACACTCGTCATTTGGGTGGGTTGAGACAAAGCCGTAGCTTGTCCCGAAGCAGATTGGTTGATTGACAACTGAATGACTTGTTTTACAACTGAATCTATAGGTTTCACACTTGCACAACCCACAATGCCATCGGTATGTGGTCCAGGTTTGACTTTGGGGTCGAAACTAGAATGCGGAGCATTGGGAATAATCTCATATAACAAACCAAACTGAGCATAGATCAAGTCCAGTTCCTGCGCCGTAAAAATCACTTGTTCCTCATTCTGCACTCTGGATGTAGAAACATCCTTCGTTAAATATGGCAATAACAACTTCAGGAACCATTCGAGGAGGAACTCCGACGGTATAAAGGCTTTAATTAACCTCTTCCATCTATGCTACTCTTGAATATGATCCGAGATATGTGTGGCTTTATCCTGCCGAAATGTCGACAAGAGTTCAGTACTGACATCATAATGCACTGGTAGCTGGAAGTGGTTAAGAAAATTCATCGCAAGGTCATCGAACAAAGTGAAATCTTCCCTAGGTAGCTCTATATACCATTTCATAGTAGGCCTTGTAAGGGTGTGTTGAAATAGCCTCAAACGGATGGATTCATGATGTAAGTAATTTGAAGAGCACCATACGTGAAACGTAGTAATGTGTTCACTTGGATCCTCTCCCGGTTTTCCCTCAAACTTAGGTATGTCCCAGGGAAGCTTAGTAGGGACAACCGGCCAAGCCGGGTCATGAACTACAAGATTGTTCGTTAATATCGATAAGTTAGGAATATTTAGCGTCACGAGGAAAGCGAGCCTAGGATGATGAGGTTGATGGACTGCTCCCTAATTCATATAGGTCTGATTAGCACCATGGCCTTGGCCATAGTGACCTCCTCCCATATGACCCATATAGGGTGGCATGGAAGCACCATAGTGTGGTGGACCTTGACTAGTAGGAGCTATGAAGCCATTAGGAGAGTAAGAAGGTTGTTGATACCCACCCCCATACGGTGTAGAACCCTATCCATACTGCGTCCCATAATAGGGTCCATAAGTCATCGCATGCGATGTCCCATGGGACACTCTGTAAGTAGGAACACACGTTCTGGAAGTAGGAATATACATTTCGGAAGTAGGAATGTGACCTCTAGAACTATGAGCATGACCTCCCAAAACAATGGGTGATACATGAAGCTGAGACACAACCGGTCTAGTAACCATAGTATGGACATAACTCGTAGCAACGTTTCGGCCTGAAGGACCACGTGAATAAGGTGGAGGGTGAACATTTGAAGAAGTAGGGATGAAGGATGGAGGGACATGAGTAATAATGTACGTACTATTCCCTATAGTCACTCGTCTCGGGTCTGGTATCCTAATAGGATCACTAACCCTAGACCTAGGAGGAATATGTGATGTGACTTCCACCACCAGGATGGAAGGTGCAATGTGACTAGTACTCCCAAACCTCTCCACATGGTAAGGAATGAGAGTTTCCTCAGGCATAGTGTTAGGCTTGAACTCAGATTCGACATGAAATGCCAAATCATGTGTGGTAAAACCAGACATAGCATAACTACCATAGCTAGTGCTTGCAGGTTCAAAATGAGTCTTGTCATCCTCCAGCATTCCATACTGGTAATGCGTCAATGTGGAATCAACCCTAGAGTGAGTAGGTCTATCATGAAAGTTTCCTATCTCAGAAATCACAGGACCTAACTCAACCATTTTGGGTGAAGGATCATAGGTAGGAGTAAACTCCCCATAGTCTACATGAATAGGAGAAGGTGGTTCAGGAATATCCTCTATATGGTCTCCCATGGTGTGTGAATCAATGTGTGAAATAGTCCACCTGGACTGTCTAGGTCTCTCTCCCAAAGGAGGAGGAGAATTAGAAGGCGGAAGTCTTTCTAAATGACGAGAACGGTGAGGAGCCGCACCCAAATCCACAATGACTCAAAAAATAAAAAGAGACTCTCTATTTATGCAAACCCTAGGAAAGCTATCATGCACAGAGCAATCACTAATAAACTCTAAATCCAAATGAAAGAAAACAAGGGCTGGATAAGTGAGCTCCCAAATGAAGCAAGTATGTCTCACCTAAGAGAGGCTTGAGACTCCCATACATAACAAGCGGAGGTACATAAGCAATTTTTGTGGCCCTTGGCTTCAACACATAAAGTGACTGTGCTATTCGACCCCAACCTGGCCGGGACACCCACGGAATAACCCCTACAAAGTACCCCCTCGATATCCTAGGTAAGGCCACTAAGGTCACCTCAATATAATCAATGCTCAAGCGGACAGTCACAGGCAGGATTGACCGTATGGGCAGGGTAGCAAAGCCCGAAACTCTCGAAAGAGTCCCCAGATACAAATACAATCTTGGAAATATCTTCGGTGCTACTCAGTTATGACTAGAGGTCATCCCAATTAATAACAACTCACACTGCCTCATGCTTAACTCCCTTTTGAGAGGAGGATCTTGAGAAACACTGGTTATACCAAGGATTTCACACACTCACCTGGACAGACACATAGATGTTGTTTTTTAGTGGTCTTGGAAAATTTACTCACAATGAACTATTCCAAGACCCTAAAACCTAAGCTTGTTGGTGCACCCTAGAAAAGAAAAGAGTGTAGTTCATTTTAATTGGATTTATTACTCAAAATAGGGATATGACCGTGCAACTAATGGTGTTATGACACAACATGAAGTAAAATGCACACCTAACAATCAATGCAAATGCATTGTGTCCATGAAAACAGGGTATGCTACAACGTGAAATGCATAATTTTTCTCCAAATGATGAATGCAATATTTCCTATATGAAATCTTAACTAATACTCCAAAGCAAATCTAGTGCAAGTACAATGCAAAATGAAGAATGCAATGCATGATCATAAGCAAATGTTTTTGGATTTTTTGAAATAAAATGAGATACAAAAAGCAAAAGAATGATTCTAAAACCCCCAGACCTTCCAAGCACACTCAAACATCACTCAAGCAAAGCACTAAGGTAACAGACCTCTAATGCACTAATCCCAAACAAAAAATAAAAAAAGCCATGACAAGAACCTTCTAAAAAACAAAAATATTTAGCCTAAAAAGAACATCTCTGGTCAGAAACAGAGGTATAAACAGACTCAGGCAGTGCCAAAGGAGACTCAGCAATCATCAAAATTCACCCAGCAACCATTTAACTTCCACAAAAAGGAAAAACTAAGGGCATACGCAACTGTTCGTAGTAAACCCACATGTATACATGGAAATCGCAGAGAAAACCGCTTGTATACGCAACTGTGAGTTAAAAAATCACGTACAGGAAGAAAGGTGCATAAAATCAATGCAAACAGATAAGCTAAGACAAACTTCACACCAATCAGACACTACAAGGCATACATGCCCCCAGACTCAACACAGAAACAAGAGAGAAAGAGGAATTCAAATTCATTGAATGCTGATAGAACAACCCCCAAAGGCCAACTACTAGGAACTCCCCAGGGGAGTCGCCAATTTTGTTATGGAGAGAAATTCCTATGGCTTGGGGTACCACAACAGACATCTTGACTCCATAAATCAATCCTTTCCAATATGCAATAGAAATTAAATGTCTAACACTAAAGGATCAGACCTCGTAGCTTATTCTAGATGGTTGAAGTAGATCCCTATTGAGCTTTCCAACTTCAGCTTGAATTGATAAATTACTTCCTCAACAACAAGTAAACAATACAAGCATACTATATATCATGGTGTTAGATCTATTCTAGCATATATAATCAATAATGTATAAGCATTTGACATAATCCCATGGATAAAATATTCATTCAAACACACATTATTGGACAGGAAAAGATATTTCTACTAATATAAATCAGAGATTACAATAGATACAACCTCTAACGGCAAGTCTACGAACCGATGAAACTGAATCCCCCACTTGGGCCTCCACCACCTCAATCCTCTATCTCTTGATAGCAAGCTCACAAGCAAAAGGAAAGCTTGGGAAGAACACACTAGTGCTCCAAGGGACAAAGGGATGCTGACTCAAGCATAAGTTCTGGCAACAATGGACTATAGTTTCTTTGCTCTCAATTCTCTCATATTCCTTCAATGTACCATAGAGTTCCTTATATAGCTTTTCAAAGGGGTAATGAAAGGTTGAATCCGAGCAATCTCAAGGCATAGGGAAGGCCAGGAGTCAAGTGAGTCGAATCCATGTCAAGGAAAACTTCAAAAGGATTTGGATTTTGTACACATCCCGATGTACGCGGTTTTAGTGGTCAAACTAGCGTATATACATGATTAAGGGATTAAAAGTCGCGTATAGAATTTTTCACATGTTTTTAGGGATGATCAATGAAACATCAAAGGACAAAAAATGGTCCATGGGGTATAAGGAGTCTGCAGCGAAACAGGGGAAGGCCATACAAAGTGTGATTCACCTGGAGTGGTAAAATCAGCTATAACACACACTTATTTGGTCAATTTTGGCCTATTTACCCACTATCCTATGTTTAATTGACTTACTTGGAATCATATGAGCACACTATGGCATCAACATGAGCACACCCATTCCCTCCTTCAGTTAAGGAGGCCAACTAACCCTTCTCCTTCAATTAGGGAGGCAAACTGGGATTCTTCCTTTAAATAAGGAGAAATTACGGGGTGATTTGAGTGTCATAAATACACCTAATTACTAACTGATTGTTGATTCACCTAACAATCAGTTAAGCTGAGTTGTGAAGGAACCTCCATTAATTATTTGATTATTTTTATTCATTATTTATGAACCGGAGATAACTAGGGCACCTACAACCACTTCTGATGACATGTGTCACTTTAGTTAAGTCCATCGGAGCTACATGGAGTTATGGATGCACTATCTCCTTTAGTTGGACATGCAGTTACATGTGATGAGTCACTTTTAGTTAGACTCAGTCATCTATTGCACTTCGATTCAGTTAGGACTTAGTGTGAGAGTCATTTATTGATTATCTTGGTGGTTAACTATGTGTGCCAATTTTGGCTGACATTCAGTTAAGCTACACACATCCATGCAATTCAAATAACCTCCTTGAGTATTTGAATTGTCTTGGAGTTCATGCACCTTGCATGTCTATTGTATTGTACTATCATTATTTTATTGATTATACACAACTGCAACATTCCATTACAACACCATTATGCCATTTTCATGCTTAATTGTCTGAAATCTCTTATGAGATTGTGTTTTAGTCCCTATATTACTGTGACAGATTAATATGGTATCAGATCTCAAGACCAGACGAAGCTCATTCTCTTCAAAAACATGGTTTTTAACGGATCTTGCATGAAAAATTAAACAAAATCTCAAATTTGAGCACTGCACCAGAAGCACAAGGTTTACCACTTAATACCCCAAGTTAAGGAATTGTTGATCAAGCTTCCTTGATCAATTATGCTAGGTGTGATGAAAACCTGAAATGTGCAGGTTGTTCAACTTTACAGTGACTTTATTGTTTTGATTTGTAGGTTTTACAAGCTCACTGCATTCACTACAACACTTTCATATGGCTTCTTCTGTAGGTCTTTTTACCCTGTTCGATTTCCATGAATAGAAAGGAGACATGGAGATCCAGCTACATGCCAGAGGAATCTACCAGGTCACTATGGACACAAAAGAAGAGCCTACTCATGTTATAACAAGGTTAGATTTTTGAATAAGAAAAATGAAGAATTTGGTTTCTTGTGTCTCTCTATCTGGAAGGATCTTCTACTCCACCTCTCAGGATTGAGAATCCAAAAGAGAGTTGGGACCAAATTTCCTCCCTATATGGAAAATAGGATGACTTGAGGGTTTATTAGCTTTAAAATGAGTTGATGTCTCTTCAACCTGACAATTTTGAGACCCTCAATTATTTTTTCACAAAATTCAAGCATATAGTCCTTTTGCCGAAGCAAAGTGAGGTGCAAAAGGAGGATGATTAGATCATCCTCACCATTCTCTCAAAACTTGGAGCTGACTATTTGATGTTTGTTTGTACATTCCATGTGGGGAAGCTCACAACCCATGGATGAAAGATGCCTTCACTCAATGCCTTCATTGTGTCCCTAACAAGAGAGCATGGAAAGCTTGTACAGATGGGGATCATCAGATCCTCCTGTGATCAAACCCTCTTTGCTTCCAAACGTAAGGATTTGAAGGGGAAAGGAAAGCAGCAAAAAAACCCAAAAACCAAATTCAAATATCCTAAGCCAAAAGTTCAAAACCAACAGCAAGAAGAACCTTCTAGCTCGAATAAGAACAAAAACAAAGGCCGCCATGGGAAGGAAAAAGTCAAGTGTTCATACTGTGGGAAGGATTTCCACCCTGAACATTCCTGCATGAAAAAAAATATTGATGAAGCTTCTTCTCTCCTTGAGAGAAATAACATAAATATTCCAAAAATATTTCGAAGGAAAGAAAATCAAGATTGGGAATACTAGCATGAAAGAGGTCATGCCTTCATGGAAAGAACTTCGAATTCCATGGCTCTACTCATAGATTCTAGAGCTTTGAACCACATTATGGCTAGCAAAGACTCTTTCTCTTCTCTTGACACCAGCAAGAGCATTCCCATCCACATGGGAGATGACTCTACCATCATCTCAAAAGGACAAGGTACAGTAAATCTTGAGAACAATTATTTTTCCAATGTTCTATATGTACCTTCTCGTGCATCAAACCTCCTGAGTTTCTATCCAATGACCTAGTATCCTTCATCCCATATGATGTAAAAATTACTGAACTTGCATCCTAGAAACTTGTGGCAAAAGGATCTGCAAATCATCATGCAAAAGCCTATGAGTTTTCTCATTTTGCGGAGGATGCAAATCACACAGCTCTGTTTACTCATGCAAATGAGTTTACTAGGCTCTAGAGTGAGAGGTTTGGCCACCCAAAATTCAAGTACTTGCAGAAATTATAGAAAAATTCCATGGTTGAAGGCTTCCTGGTCATCAAAGCTACCACTGGAATTTGCAAAGGATGTATTTTGGGCAAGCATCCCGAGCATAAGTTTGATCGAGGGAAGGCAAGTTGAGCATAAATTTTTTTGGGGCTAATTCATTTTGATATCAGTGGAACAATGCCCATAACATCCTTGAATGGGTCTCAGTATGTTCTTACTTTATAGATGATTTTTCTATATATACATGGGCCTTCTTCATCAAGAAAAAGTCAGATGTATTAGAAAAAATCATTGAATTAAAAGCACTGATTGAGAATGCATCCAAGAAAAAGAACAAAAAATTGAGAATTGATAATGGTAGGGAGTATGTTGGTAATGAATTTCTACAACTATGTTCCAACAATGGAATTCATATCCAACATCCAGTCCCCTACACTCCCCAGCAGAACGGTGTAGCGGAGAGAAAGAATCGGTCTCTCAAGGAGATGACCACTTCCATGTTTGAAGCCAAGAAGTTGGCTGCAAATTTATGGGCTGAGGCCGTGAATGCTGATGTATACATTTAGAACAGAGTTCCTCACACATCTTTGAAAGGGAATAACCCTTTCGAAGCCTACTTCGGACACAAGTTGGATGTGTCGAATCTCAGAGTGTTTGGGTCCACTGCATGGGCCCGAATTCTGCATGATAAGAGGAAAGATTTGAAACTGCAAAGTGTTGAATGTTTGTTTATTGGATATCCTGATGAATGTAAAGGTTTCAACCTTCTGGACATCAGAACAAAACAAATAATCATTGAAAGAAGTGATAGAGGAGTATCAGTCAATCATGAAGAATGATGTCTGGGATGTTGTTCCAAGACCAGAAGGGAAGTCTGTTGTGACTTCCAAGTGGATTTACAAGATCAAGCATGCTGAAGATGGCAGCATAGAGAAATATAAAGCAATATGTGTTGCTCTTGGATTCTCCCAAAAAGAAGGGATAGATTATGAAGAGACCTTTGCACCTGTATCCAGATACAATTCTATCAGATCAGTATTTGCTCTGGCTACAGTAATGAAATGGAATATACACCAGACAGATGTCAAGACTACTTTCTTGAATGGTGTAGTGGAAGAGGAAGTGTATATGGAGCGGCCACTTGGTTTTGAGACACATGACAGGGAAACTCATGTGTGTAAATTGAAGAAAGCCCTGTATGGTTTGAAACAAGCACACATGACATGGTACGTAAGAATTGACATCTTCTTGACTAGTTTGGGCTTTACCAAGAGTAAAACAGATTCCAACCTTTACTACAAGGTTGAGGTAGGGAACCCAGTGATACTCCTACTGTATCTAGATGAACTGTTTGTAACAGGTGAGGATGGGTTGATTGCTGATACGAAGAGGAAGCTTGTTGCTGAGTTCAAGATGAAGAACTTGGGTATGACGCACTATTTTCTAGGAATGGAGGTGTGGCAGAATGAAGATGGAATCTCCCTGGGACAAGGGAAGTATGCAGTAGAGATCTTGAAGAGGTTTGGGATGATGGACTGTAAGGCCATGACCACACCTATGGCATCAAACCTGAAGCTATTGAGTGATGCTTCATCAGAGTCAGTTGATGCTACGATGTATCGTCAAATGATTGGGTCCTTGATGTACCTGATGAATATGAGACCAAATATTTGCTTTTATGTGAACGCATTGAGCCAGATCCTGATGGATCCTAGACATGTTCATTTGATTACTACAAAGCATATTATGAGGTACCTGAAGGGTATAGTTGATTATGGGCTCAAGTATGAGGTGAATCAGAAGATTAACTTGGATAGATTGGGCAGGTAGTGCCATTGATAGGAAGAACACTTCAGGGTGTTGCTTCAGTATGGGATTAGGTGTGCTCTCTTTGTTTAGTAAGAAGCAATTCTATGTGGCACTGAGTACAGCCGAAGCAGAGTATGTTGCAGCTTGTTCAGCTAGTCGTGAGGTAGTGTGGCTGAGGAAGCTACTATCTGATTTGTTTGATCTCCAGTTGGATGCCACTTGTATATATTGCAACAACCAGAGTTGTGTGAAGTTAATATATACCATTGTGTTCCATGACAAGTCGAAGCATATCGATATAAAATATCACTATATCAGGGATATGGTGTAGAGAGGAGCAGTGAAGCTCTAGTATGTTGCGACGAATGAGCAGATAGCTGATGTGTTGACCAAGCCATTTTCCAGAGTGAAGTTTTAGTACTTAAGGGATAATCTTGGTATTCTCCAAATCGAGGTTCCTTCTAAGTGGAAATGATGAGTCTGAGTGTCATTCTGACATGGTGGTAGGTTGGACCTCCCATGGTCATATGTAAGTGCAGAGCCATTTTGACATGGTGGTAGGCTGGTCCTCCCATGGTCAGATGTAAGTGCAGATCCATTCTGACATGGTAGTAGGCTGGGCCTCCCATGGTCAGATGTAAGTGTAGAGCCTTTCTGATTGGGTTAGATGTAAGCGCATAGCCTTTCTGACATGGTTAGGTATAAGTGATGGACGAGCCTTTCTGACATGATGAGGTTGGATGTGAGTGTTGGGCCTTTCTGACATGATGTGGTCAGATGTGAGTGTTGGACAAGCCTTTCTAACATGATGAGGTCGGATGTGAGTGCTGGGCCTTTCTAACATGATGTGGTCATATGTGAGTGCTAGACAATCCTTTCTGACATGATGAGGTTGGATGGGAGTGCTGGGCCTTTCTGACATGATGAGGTCAAATGTGAGTGTTGGGCATTCCTTTTTGACATGGTGGTGGATGTGTTCCTCCCATGGTGAGATGTAAGTGTTGGGCGGGTGTTTCTAACTAAGTCAGATATAAGTGCTGAATAAGATGAAGACCTACCTGGAGTCTAGGACTACAACCAACATGAAAAAAGGTTGGCTCTGTAGAACTTCCTGTGACAAGTAGAATTGAGATATAACACCATTTTATCGAGATAGCAGTAGCAATGATGATGATGATCCATCTTTGATGATGATCCAGTGATGATCCAAATTTGATGATGATCTAGTGATGATCCAACTTTGATGATGATCCAATGATGATCCATATTTGATTATTATCCATAGAAGAAGACTTGTGCTGATGAATTATGTCAAGAGAATACCTTCCTAATTAAGAGTGTTGATGTATTTGTAACTTCAGAATGTATTCACTTGTATATATTTTATTTCATTGGTCTCCGATGATGCTATTGGGAGAATCACTTGTATTTATTTGTACCCTGATGTTCCTATCGGGAGAATTACTAAAAGACATGAAGAAGTCCCCTCCATTCTAAGTCGGGTCATCAGTACCCTAGTTGTGGTTACTCGAGCCTACACAACTGAGTTAGGTTTACTCAAGCCTACATAACAAAGTCAAATATTAAGTGAACAAAAGAATATAAATAGAGAGTGAGCCTCTCTATTTATCACAGTCACTCACACTCAGTTGTAGCGCATAACTGAGAGAGAGAAGAATATAGGACTATAAAGAGAGAGACAACTGTTGTCGGGAGATCATCTTTATATATTTGGGTTTTACTTTTGGTGCTCATTCTATCTCTGAGGAAGTTGCGGGGTTTTCAACTTTATGGTTTCCCCGAGGAAATTATGTGTGTTCATTGTCTATTGTGATTGATTGTTGTGCATGTTATTGTCTAAGATAAGATCCTAATATCATATAGATTAAATGATAAAAATTTAAAGAGACTGAGCACTTCTTCAATTTCAACAGTCCATTGAGACCAAATATCCATGGGCTTTAGGCCCATTTGTTATAAAAAATTGTGCTTCCATGCTAATGATCGAGAGTTTGTTGAAAGAGATGAGGTTTTCACCAGAACCTACTATTAATTATGACCCACATCATGTCATTTCAAAGAGAAGATAGGCTCTGAAAAGAAATCCTTTTGACCATTATGAGATTTTTGGATCAACAAAGACTACAAATTGGTATGATTATCCACAAGAAACTCAAAAGGATACTAATATGCAAGAAGATTCAACTTCTTCTATTAAGGAAATTACTTCATTAAATCCCAAGACTTCCAACATGGTCTCAATAGCTGGAAAGGTCACACCCTTAGCTAGTTGCTCAGAAAAGACCAATAAGAGAGTTTTTTTCAGATGACATTGATACAGAAGAGAAGGATACTACTAGGACTCCTAAAAAGTAAAGAATTGAAATAGAAGGATAGATTTTCCAAGTTACAGAAGAACACAGAGGGAAGAAAAAGATGAAAGTAACAGGGCTTGCCTTTGAGGTGAAGGAATATGTATTTGCTGAAACACCAGATGATTGCACATCTCAGTTTAAGACAAGATAAAATTGTTGGAGAAGTATAAAGAGACCAAAGATATAACTTGAGAGGAAATTTTGAAGTTGTTTTTGGAAGTAATAAAAATTTATAATCAAGATGAGTCTCTTATTGTTGTTAGAGACCATTCCTAGAACACTTTGAACCTGGCCTTGGAAACCAAGAACAAGGTTGCTGAAATGAAGATAAATTTGGAAAACATCCCCATTCCGGACATGATACATATGCACAAGAAAACAAGGGATATTCTCTTTACTAATCTTTTGAAAGCTACATTGAAGTTATCGAAGTTGTAGACCAGTAAATGAAGAATTGAGAATCAATTGAGGTAGGAAAAGGTGGAGAACAAATACCACCAAGCACAAATAATGATATTGTCGATGGATTTGCTAGAAGCTGAAGGGAAAGCAGATAAAGGGGCAGGGATATAGAAGCTGCTAAATGAAAATGAGAATTCCATTCAACTATTAAAAAATAAATTGAAGATACCTTCTACATAGCTGATACATGTATCTAAATTAGTTGAACTTGAGAAGGAAACAGAGAACTTGAGTATCGTGTTGACTAATTGCAAATCTAAGTTATTAAAATTTGTTGAAAAAGAGAAATAGTGGCAAAAATACATGGCCCTGGTGGTAGAGAGTGAGAAGACTATGAAAGAAAAATGTGATAAATGGAAACGGAACTCCATGAGAAAGAAAAAGAGTTATAAGACTGGGAGAAAAAATTAGAATTGAGAATTATTCCTACTACAACTAAATATAGTGACCAAAAAATTGTCTAGGTTCTGTCACAAGTTAGCCTGAAATATTTGTAGATAACTGGATAAAAAATCAAAACAAAAAGCTGAAAAATTTGGCATTGCAAAGGGAACTAGAGAGAATGTCTTGGGAAACCAAATCTCATGCTTGGGAAGCTAAATGCCAAGAATTACATACCAAGAATGATAATTTAATGAATCAAGTCACAGCCCAATTACCATTGTAGGGGGGAAGACATATCATTCATGATGCCATCATAGAGGAAGAAATCAAATGAAGACCTTATCTTGATTTTGTATTAGATAAAGAGGTGGTGATTCAGTCATCCAGACAAAGTGTGACAGTAGCTAGGGAGAAATTGAATAAGAAGTCAATTGACTATGCCAACAAAGCCATCAAATTTTTAAATGGGTTGAGAAAAGATGATTTGAAGAATTCAAATATCAAGGACAAAATATCAATTATAACTAGGGCCAGAAATGTGGTGAACAAATATCATCATTTAGACATAGTCCAGGCCAAAATTGATATCATGACACATCAGTTGAAGCTCTTCAGGGATATGTTTGATCCCTTATTTAAGAAAGGACTCCCATTCTTTTGGGAAGAAAAGGAACAATGCTAACTTAGAAGAAATACCAGGAAAAGTTGATTCAGTGCAGGTTGGATCAGCTAATTTCGTTGTTATGAACCAATCATTCACTGGCAAGAAAATTGTTGACAAGTTGGAAGATGAGTTCAATATATTTTTTGGTTTCAAAGAATCATTTTCTCATTTAGATAATTATTCATACAGAGACCATATAGAATTGTGCATGTTGGAAAAGGAGATGTCCACTTTGGAGCTTCCATCTGCAAACCAATGAAAAATAGTAGAAAGGTTCAAGAGGACTAAGTACACCTTGGACGCTTGAAGACCTGGAGATCATGGATATTTGAATGCTAAAGAATAGTTATTAGGAAGTAGTTTATTTTCTAGAAGTTGTTAGTGACTCATAAGTGTTGATTGGCACATGTAAAGGTATATATGCCTATTTTAAGCAGTTAGTTTTATTTTTAGCTCATAGGGCAATTGTATAAGAACCTCTAAGTTGTATGGGAAAAGGGTTGGAACCCGTGAGATTTAGAGTTATGTATTTTGATACTTATTGTTAATACATTTGCAAAGCTGAATGCTAGACTTTATTCAAAGATTCATGTGTTATTTCTGATTACATTTTGTACTTTCCCTTGTTTGTGAATGTTTTCATGTTTTTCCTTTAATTATGTATTCCTTCATGTCTGAAATGTGTGTTTAATGGTTCAAAATTCATATGTATATGCTTTGGATATTATTTCAGATATCCACAAACCTTTTCAACTAAAATTAATGCAGAATTCATTTAATGGTGTTCTGTATTGATGAACTGTTCTTGTTTCTTTCTTACCACCAGACAATCAACGTTTTTACTGTAACTAAGTAGCTATCTTGCCTTTGTTGAAGTTCCATGCACACAAATTTGTGATTCGAAAACATATATTTTGACTCCATATCCCAATGTTTACTTTCCCTATTTCAACCAACAATACAATATGAATATTTATTCTATTTGCATATCTGACCTTGTTAAAACAATCAGTGAGAGATCGCTCTCTAGAAAGAAAGAAACCAACTTTCTTTCCCAAAGTGGTTTTGTTTTTACCTTGATATTGTCTTCCCACAACTTGAGGTATATTTTGAGTGATAAAAAATTTGCACCACTGCTGGGGAACGAGAGTTCAAATCATCCTTGAGAGAGATGACAAAGACAACAAGATTCCAAGAAAGAAAGGGATTTCTGTGGACGGACAGATATTTCTACATTTGAAAAAGGTTGTGGATTTTCCCTAGTGACTCCACATTAATTTTGAGCAAGATTTCAGAAGGAATCATGGATTCCAGGAGATCACACACATGAGGTAATCCTAGTATTGAAATTTTATAAAGTGTAGAAAACACAAAAGAATTGTGTAGACATAGGATTGGAAAAAATAAAGCTAGCACTTCTCAAACTGAAAGGTCTCTATTTCAATAAGATTTCTATAGTTTTCAAGATTTAAATTCAAAACGAAATACTAGAAAACCTTTGTTATGTTCTAAATTAGATTCAGATTTAAAATAGACAGAGATTAATCCAAAAAGACTTGAGTCGTATCTCTTAGATTCCCTATTGCGGAATTTACAAAACCCTATAAACTGGAAGCAGACCTCTTTTTAAAAATCATCAGTAGCATAGTTCAAGCCTTATTCATAGTCCTCCTCAAAACCCTCCTATTGTACCAAAGCCACCCAAACAAATGGCAACTAGGTTTGCACCTTTGGATTTGCTAGCTGTTTTGCATGACCTCCCTTTAAACTACTCACGGAGAATTTCTTTATATGATGGGGAGGGGAACTTTACAACAAGAAAACACATGTATAGGTTTGAGGATTTCATTGACCTAGAAGAGGTTGATCATGATCATGCAAAGATAATATTGTTTGCTTAGAGTTTGTCAAGAGAGGAAAAATGGTGGTTCAAGGACTTACAAGCAGGATCTATCCCCACCTTTGAGACTTTTTAAACGCTATTTTTGGATAGGTGGGAAGCAAAAAAGAGCCCTTTACAGATATTATCTCAATATAGAAATTTAAAGTAAGGGAACTTTGAATTTGTGCATGAGTTTTCTAGCATATTTATGAGGGTGTATGATTCTATTCCCGTTTACATCAAACCCTTAGTAGGTGATGCACAAATTAATTATGTAGATGCTTTTGAAAGTGATTTTGCACTGCTGTTAAGAGAAAGAAAGTCTGTTGTTTTTATTTCTATGTTTAAAGATGCACTAGAAGTGGAGGAAAATTTAATGGCTTCGAGGAAACTAAAAATTAGAGTAGGAGTAGATAGGAGGAGACAAGAAAATCAACCATCTACTTCTGCCTCTTTTTCAAGTGATGCCAAATTTGAGACAATGATGAAGACTATGGAAAGACCAATGGTCAGATTGGCTCTAGATAACAGACTACTAAATAGAGAGAAGGCTGAAAATCAGATCAGAAATCCTAGTTTTAGAAGACCACCTCCTCCTCCAAGAAACCAAAAAAATCATGATGATAAACAAATTATACCACCTTTTCCAGAGATCTTAGTTGATGAAGGGGGAGAAGAAGAAGATCCAATGGAAAATAAAATTCATCACTTTGATGATACTGATGCTAAGATATACCTTATTGAGGAGGAGCATAATATGTTTTCTTGAGATGATGAAAGTACTATGTCAGTGATAGATTCAGAGTAGTATCTTAGAGGATATTAGAATGCCATTGATGATGTTTAGAAGAAACTAAAGTTGAGAATTCAAGTTGTAGTAATAAAAAAAGCAAGGCCAAATAAAAAACAACCTTCTTGTAGCAAACAAAATCAAGAAAAAGAAAAAGAAAAATACATTACTGTACATAAAAGTTATGAGAATAGAGAGAAAAAGTCAAAAGAGAAAAGACAACCAATACCAATTGATGTAGAAAAACCAATTTCTTCTTTTAATTTGCAATCTGAATTGTCAAAAATCAAGCTCTCCATTCCCTTTAATGAACTTTTGAGGAATAATGAATACAGGGAAACCATTACAAAAATGGTTAAAGATCAGTGTAAAAATAAACTAGACATTTTACAAGTGATAGATGATTATCCGATTACTGTCCTTGGGCATAAAATTGAAGAAATAGATGATGAAGACATTCCTTATTTTTATTTGAATTATAATGTACATGATATGATTTTGCACAATGATTTTTTGGATTCTGGTGCATCTCATAATATTATGCCAAAGGTGGTAGTGGATAGTTTGGGGTTGGAGATTACTAGGCCTTATAAAGACCTGTATTCTTTTGATTCCAGAAAAGTGAGATGTTTGGGATTAATAAAAGATATGGTGGTGACCCTTACACAACTTCCATCAAAAAGTGTTGTTATGGATGTTGTGGTAGCTGAGATTCCTCCCAAGTTTCACATGTTGTTGTCAATATCTTGGATATAAAAATTGAAGGTAACTTTGCAAATTGATATGACATATGCCACCATTCCGTTATTTGGACGGAACAAAAGGTTGTATAGAGAAAAGAGATTGGATTATGTGGTTAGTAGAAGAGATAAATGTAAAAACCATCCCATTTATGTTGTTCATACTGATTTAGGATCTTCTATATTTTTTAATGATGGCCCTCAAACTGATCCTAAAATTCCTGTACAAATAGAGTTTAAAGAGGATAAAGGGTTTTCAAAAAGACAGGAAGCTTTAGAGAAAAAACATAACAAAGAAGGTCTATGGACTATGTATTTTTATGGGTCCATAAGTGAGTTTGGGGTTGGTCACTGTCCTGTTCATTATTTCTCCAAATGAAGATTTCAAATCTTTTGTCCTATAAATTGACTTTTGAATGTACTAATAATGTGGCTGAGTATGAAGCTTTTCTACTTGGTTTAAATGTATTAAGAGAGATGGGAGCTAAAATAATAGGGGTGTTTGGGGATTCTGAACTTGTAGTAAACCAAGTGAAGGATAGTTATCAACCAAAACATCCTAGGCTGAGGAGTTACATAAATGAAGTATCAGATATGTTTGGTAATTACTTTACGAAACACAAAATCAGAGTAGTTCCTAGAACAAAAAATGGAGTAGCTGATTCTTTATCCATAATTGCTGGTAAATTCAAAATTTCCATCCATTCTCAGAAGAAATATAAAGGTGAAGTTGTAAATAGACGTTCCATACCAGAAAATTCCAAATACTTACAAGTTTTTTATGATTATATGCAAATAAAAATATTTTTTTAAATGTCTGATCAATTTGTACATACCCAGATTGACACCAAAAATGTAAATTTAGAGAGCTTCCAAGATGATGAATAGAATGAAGATGAAAAAGTTGAGAATAAAAAATTGAAAAATATGCTAGGGGGAAAGGACATAATTCAGTTAAAGAGAAATTTTATCCCAACAGATCTGATTCCCTTAGAGAAAATTTTTAACCAAAATGATGTTGTGAAAGATACAAAATTGAAACCTACTAGTAATGTTGTCGAAAACAAATATATAGGTACTGAAGAAACTCCACGGATGATAAAATTGTCCAAGAATTTTCTTGTTAAGGAAAAATAAGATTATATCAATTTGATGAAGAAATACACTGATGTGTTTTCCTAGAGTTATGAATATCTCAAATATTATGATACTTCTATCATACAACATACCATTCCAATAAAACTTGGTGAAAAACATTTCAGACAAAAAATGAGAAGAATAAATCCAATGTTGTCACCTATAGTTGAGAAAGAGATAAAAAAACTATTCAATGCTAAAATAATTGTGACTCTGAGGTTTTCAAAATTGGTAGCTAAGTTAGTTACCTGTTAGGAAGAAAAATGGTGAAATTAGACTTTGTGTAGATTTCAGAAATCTGAACAAAGTTTCGTTCAAGGACAACTGCCCATTACCAAAGATGGATCATATTCTACAAAATGTGGTGGAATATGAAAGGATTTATACTATGGATGGTTTCTGAGGATATAACAAGATAAAATTACTTCTTGAGGACAAAGAAAACACTACATTTACCATACCATGGGTTACATTTATGTATGCCAAATTCCATTTGGTTATATGAATGCAGGAGCTACTTTTCAACGTGCTATGGACATTGCTTTTTCATAGGAAAAAGACAAATTTGTGGTAGTTCATATGGATGATATCACTGTATATTTTAGATATGACAGGGAACATATCAAGCACTTTGAGAAAGTTTTTCTAAAATGCAGGAAATATGGTATATCATTAAATCCAAGAAAATCTAATTTTGTATTAGAAGAAGGAACATTGTTGAGGCATATCATTTCAAAGGATGGTATTAAAGTAGATCCAGAGAGAGTCAATGCAATCCTAAAGGTTTAGGAGCCAAGGAGAAAAAAATAAGTACAGTCATTCATTGTCCAAGTAAACTTTTTGAGGAGGTTTATTCCCAGCTTTTCTGAAATACTAAGGAATATTACCAATACATTGGATAAGGAGAATGAAATAAAGTGGACAGTGGATGCTAGGAAGTCTTTAAAGGATATAAAACAATCCATTACAGAAGCCCCATTTCAGGTAAGTCAATATTTTAGTAAATATCTCCTAATATTTTCTTATGCATAAGACATACTATTGCAGACTCATTTTATTGCAGAAGAACAATTAGAACGCTAAACAACCCATAGTTTTCTTCAGTAAGGTATTAAGCGATGGTGAGATGAAATATGATAACATGGAAAAGAAGGCATATGATCTAGTAAAATATTTAAAGAACTTCATAGTTTATGTTCTTTATTGACATATTATTGCTTGTGTTCCAAGTAATGTGGTGAATAGTATTCTTACAAAGCCATATTGAGAAGGGAAAAGGGAAAAATGGATTGTTGTACTATTGGGGTACGATTTTGAAATCAAACCTACCAAACTTATTAAAGGACAAGAACTTGTAAAAATGATGACAAGCTCTAATTGTGAATCCTTACAGCTTAATTTCTTGACCAGTCATTCAAATCAGCTTGATACAGGGGTACAGGTAATGCCTAATTTTTCTATGTCTACATGGTACTTCGATATTGTATATGTTTTGCAAAAATTACAAGCTCCTGCAGGGTTAATAAAAACAAGAGCAAGATATATGAAGTTGAAAGTTGCAAAGTTTTGTATTCTGAATCAATACCTATATTGGAAGGATCTTGGTGGTTTCCTACTAAAATTCCTTTTGGATAATGAAGCCCAGCGGATTATGAAGGAGTTTCATAAAGGACATTATGGGGGGAATCACTCATGGAATGTGACAACAAATAAAATATTGAGAGATGGTTTTTACTAGCCCTCAATGTTTTCTGATGTTTATAAGGAGACTACCACATGCCACCAATGCCAAATTTTCGATGGTAAGAGGAAATTTGTTCCACTTCCTCTTAATCCAATCTCAGTAGAAGCTCCTTTTCAACAGCAGGGATTAGATTTTATTGGAGAAGTAAATCCTAATTAATTAGGACAACATAGATGGATCTTGACAGCAATAGACTACTTCACCAAATGGATTGAAGTAATACCAACAAGGAGAGATAAAGATACAGTGATTTTGGATTTTCTTGAGAACAATATTTTGACTAGGTTTGGTTGTTCTAAGAGGATTGACTGATAATGCAGCTGCTTTCAAATCTATTAAGATGATCATTTTTTTTATAACTATCATATAAGTATTAATCATTTTACTGCTTACTATCCACAGGGTAATAGATTGGAAAAGTCTTCTAACAAGATCCTGGTAAGAATAATCAAGAAATTGTTAGAATGAAATAAAAGGGTTTGGCATACAAAGCTGAAATATGCTTTGTGGGTTGACAAGATTAGCACAAAAAGAGCGATTGGGATGTCACCATTCCAGTTAGTATATGGGACTGAAGTTGTTTATCCATCATCTTTGGGAGTACTAGTCATGAAATTGTTGCAGGAGCAAGAGGATGAAACTAATCATATACAAACAAGGATAAATAAAATCATTTAACTAAATGAGATGAGGAAAAAATCCTATGATAAAGTGCAAATACACCAAGAAAAGATGAAGAACACTTTTGATAGGAAGGTCAAGGAAGAACAATTCCATATTTATGATTTGGTTTTGAAATGGGATGCTCCTAGGGAAGACAAGCATGTTAAGTTTGATCACATGTGGGTAGGTCCATATATCATTACAGCATACAAAGATGAAAATTCATTCATTCTACAGCATCAAGATGTGTCTCAACTGAAGGGTGTCCCAGTCAATGGAATATTTTTGAAGCATTACTTGTCCTGAGAAAAGGAGGTATTTTTTGTGCTATATTTGTATATATTTATTAAATTTTTTCAGTACAGATGGTGATACAAAGGATTGGAATCCTACAGAGAAGGACCTAATATCTGAAGAGGAAACCATGTTTCTTTAATTCTTCATTTTTTATTTTTTATACATACAGAAAAAAGAAAAAATAGATGTTAAAGGTGAAGAATTGGGAACAACCCAATGAATTAGGAAGTGGCCTATAGGGTTCTTTTCTACCTCATAGGTAGGATAGCATCCCCAAATTGGATCCAATTGTTAGCATTATTTTGAGCCAAGTAGTTGGATAGGGTTAGGCTAGTGAAGGGACGAGGAAGGTTTTTAAGTATTCCATAGAATATGAACTTGAAGGGTGTTAATGGGGTCTGTAGATACTTCAAGGGGTTTTTTCATTGCTTTGAAGTGCACAATTGCTGAAAATACCAAAATTTAAACCTTGTAAATATGCCTAAATAAGAAAAAAATTATCGAGGTTATATGGTGAGAGGAATGAAGAGCGTGGATGCACATCAGATAAAATCAAAGGATGTGATCATTTCACTAAGGAAATATGCTTGGTATAAGATAATTTTGACATTAGTGGAAGGAGGTTAACTTGCAGGAAGAATCAACCATTGGATGGACCAATGGAGCTATATCAACGAAGGATAAAGATTTCGCTAAGAGGACATGCAAGGAGAAATAAATTAAGAATGATCACAAAATCTTGTTTACCACTCATGTTTCAGTATTTGAGATCTGATGATGCTGAAGATCAACAGTGGGAATGGATTTCGTAATGGAAACATGCATGAGTAATTGAACTCTTTGATATTGTGAACTCTTGTAGGTGCCACATGTTTCAACGGTAAATATCAATCAGTGTTGAAGTTATGCGGCAGAGATTCATTTTGCAGTGACAACTAGCATCGGGTAAGTAGATTTCTCAATCTGCTAAATCTCGTAGGACCTGCATATTCCAACAGTCATTGTCTTGAGTGAAAAATATCTACGATCGGAATTCATTTTGCAACCACAATATGCACAAAAGAATAAAATTTTTGGAGCTGTAAAATCCAGTAGGCCCAGTAGACTTGAATGCCAGAGATCTAGGAAAAGTCTTGATCCATGTTCGAGAATGATTTCGCAATAAGCACTAGAAGGGAATAAGTCAGGTTGGAGGATTGTGAAATCAGGTAGGAGATGCATCATTGGATGGTTGAGATGCATGGTGGATTAAGATATACGGCTAGCAATGATTGTTATAAACAGGACCACAGAGAAATAACAATTATATAGTTAAATCACTAACCAAGATGAACAAAAAATTAAGCACATTATAGAGAGGCTATGTCCACACATAAATTTCCATTCCTTTTATTACCGTCCATAAATATTATGGGTTATAAATTGCATCAATACCACTACACTTCCTCTTCATGCTTTCATAGTCTCTCTCACACAATCAGAAAGATTGTTTACAATGCTACAATACAATATAATACCATACAATACAATACAAAACCATATTATAATGATTTTATTTTATAGGGGAAATACCATGGGAAAATACTACTATTAACCCAATACATGGGTCCGTAAAAATTTTGGCCAACAAACATCTCAAAACATTTTCTTGGGTGCTTCACCCCTGAACCCCCATTTCTCAGGGTCATTGCCCCCCAAACCCCATATCTCGGGGGAATTTCCCCTGAAATCCAAGGTTTGGGAACGAGTGTATAGTACACCTGGGGTATAAACATGACCAAATAACATTTCTAAATCTAGAAGATCAGGCTCCACAACCAACAATATCCCACTTGGAGACTGATCACAACAACTCCACCGCTGCAACACTTGCTGGACTATGCTCTGGACCTTGGACTTGGAAAATTTATTATTTCCTCCATAATGCTTGAAGGGAAACATAAACCAAGTAGGAAATCAGTTTCTCTCTGGTTACTCCCTTTGTCAACATGTCTATGGGATTCTGGCTAGTATGTATCTTTTCCAGTTTTATTAGTTCTTCATCTAGAACAGATCTTATGAAGTGGTACTTGAGATATATATGTTTAGTATTCAGATGAAAGGTTGAGTTCTTTTCAATATGAATGGCATCCTAGCTATAACTATATAGCCTATTATTCTCTTTCTTCTTAATCAATTCCTCCATGAACCTCTACAACCAAATCATCTCCTTACTAGCCTCTATAGCAGCAACATACTCTACTTCCATTATTGAAAGTGAAACAACGTATTGCAGTTTTGAAATCCAACTTACTACTGTTCCAGCCATAGTAAACACATACTCTAAGGTGCTCAGCCGGCTGTCTTTATCACCAGCCATATATGCATCAACATATCCTTGTAGAACAATGTCTGAACCTCCAAAACATAATGCATGAGAAGTGGTCCCTCTCAAACACCTGCGAATCCACTATATTGGTTTCCAATTATATTTACCTGGATTATTCATAAACGTGCTCACAAATCGCACTACATGTGTAATATCTGGTCTTGTGCACACCATGGCATACATCAAGCTTCCAACCATTGATGAATAGGGAATCATGGACATGTAACCTATCGCTTCCTATGTCTTTGGACACATCTCCTTACTTAGTTTGAAATGGATGGCTAAATATGTACTAACTGGTTTTTATTTTTCATTCTAAACCTTTGCAACACTTTTTCTATGTAGTCACCTTGAGACAATGTCAATTTGCGATTTTTCCTGTCTCTTGTTATTCTCATATCAAGGATTTTCTTTGCAACACCCAAATCCTTCATCACAAATGATTTAGCTAGTTTTATTTTGAGCACATTTATATTGTGCATGATAGACCCTACAACAATCATTCCATCCACATACAATAACAAGATAATATATATTCCATTATCTATCCTCTTAAAATAAACACAGTGGTAAGAATGGCATCTATCGTAACCTTGTTCTGTTATAAACTTATCAAATTTTAAATACCACTGCCTTGGATCTTGCTTTAGGGCATACAAGCTCTTCTTCAACCTGCAAACCAAATTCTCCTTCTTTGGCCTCATACCCCTTTGACTGCTGCATAAAAATATATTCCTCCAAATCCCCATGGAGATAGGTTGTTTTTGCATCTAATTGTTCAAGATGCAAATCTTCTACCACCACTAGACTTAAAATATTTCTAATTGAAGTCATTTTAACAACAGGATAAAATATTTCATAAAACTCTATACCTTTATTTTGTGCAAACCCCTTTACAACAAGTATAGACTTGTACCACTTCTTGCCTCCATCTTCTTCCTTCAACCTGTAAACCCATTTATTTTGCAATTCCCTTTTATCTGCAGGCAACTAAACCAAATATCAAGTCTAGTTTCTTACCAATGAGTCCATCTCCCCATTAATTCCTTGCTCCCTCTTCTTTCTAGTTTCTACCTAGACTTCCTCTTTATAACATTCTGGTTCACCAAAATAAGTCATCATTAAATAATACAGTGAAGGAGAGACCATTCAAGGGATCTACTTAACCTGGTATATTTTTGTACAGTTGCAGCAGTTTCAGGTACCTGCTACTATTCTTGATTTTCTGGTGCATTTGGAACTTCATTTTCTTTGATTTCATCAAGCACTGTGTACTCTGTGTTTTCCTTTTCCACTTTCTTTCCCTGCAACTGATCTTTGTACATAACCTTTTCATTGAATACTACATCTCTACTCCTAATGATTTTGCAATTTTCAAAATCCCATAAGTAATAACCAAAATCATCAACCCCGTATCCAATAAAGGTACATTTCTTGGATTTAACTTCAAGATTTGTTCTATCATCTTTATCAATATGAGCAAATGCTTCACAACCAAAATTTCTCAGATATGAGTATTTTACCTGTTTACCTATCCATGCCTCCTCTGGAATCCCACCATCCAAAGTGTTTGAAGGCCCTCTATTTATTAAATAAACAATAGTGTTTATAGGATCATCCCAAAATTGTAAGGGAAACCCTCCATGCAATCTCATACACCTTGCACGCTCCATGATCGTTTTGTTCATCCTTTATAACACACCATTTTCTTGTAGTGTTCTAGGGAATGTCTTCTCACTACAAATCCCATTGTGTGAACAATAAAATTCAAACTCCTTGCTGCAGTATTCACCTCCATTATCAGATATGAGACATTTCAAACTTTTTCCTATCTTAGTCTCAACCAAATATTTCCACTTATTAAAAGTATCAAACAGATCATATTTCTGTCTAATGCGATAAACCCAAGTTTTTCTAGTTGCGTAATCAATAAAAGTAACATAATAATGAGAGGCACTAAGAGATTGTACCTGAACTGTTGCCCATACATCTGTATGGACAAGCTCTAACTTTTCACTCTTCTTTTGTTTTCCAACCCTCAGAAATCTAACTCTCTTCTATTTTCCATAAACACAGTTCTCACAGAATTCCAAACTTACCTGCTTTAGATCTAGAAGCAGTTTCCTTGAGTGGAGAATCTACATTCCCTTCTCACTTGTGTGGCCAAGACTATGATTCCACAACACCACAATTGTTTCTGTGGAAGCTACAAAGATAGAATAATTAGTATTATGGGGACATAAATATAACATTCCTACCCTATATCCTTTTTCTATTACCAGTGATCCTTTAGTGATCTTCCACCATGTTTCTCCAAACATAAACAAACAACCGCTATCTCCCAACTTCCCTATTGAGATCAGATTTCTTTTCATAGTAGGAATGCGCCTTACATATTTTAGTATCCATTCACTTCCATTATTTAACTTAATATGTACCTTACCCTTTCCAACAATTTTACATGGTTTGTCATCCCCCAATAAAACATGTCCAAAATCACCTTGAATATAATCATGAAAGAATTTCCTATGGGGTGTAGCATGACATGAATCCCCTGAATCTACTAACCAGTAATTACTAGTATTATATAATGAAAGAACCAAAACATCTTGTAACACATCACCTACAACATTCTCTTCTTGAGTAGTCTCTTGCTTCCTCTCACCTTTCTTCTTTGGTGCCCTGCAATATTTCTTTAGATGTCCTTTCTTACCATAGTTTCAGCACTCTATTTTTCCAAATATGGACTTGGATCTACCCTTTTTAGACTTGTTGTGATTTCTTGGCCTTCTTCCTCTCTCATTTTGTCTCCCTCTTCTCTCCATGGTCAACGCGTTACTTGATCTCTCACCTATGTTTTTTCTTCGCATTTCCTGACTAAGAATAACACCAACAACATCATCAAACTTAACAGTGTTTGAACTAGGGATAGAGTTACTTACAGCCATTACCAATCTATTCCAACTTTCTGGAAATGAGTACAAGATTAGAAGAGCCCTAACCTCATCATCAAAGTTCACTTTTACATAACTTAACTGACTGGTAAGTGTATTAAACTCATTTAAATGGTCAGCAACAGATCCACTTTTCAACATCTTCATATTAAATAAACTCTTCATTAAAAATACCTTATTGGAAGCCAAGGGTTTTTCCTAGAGCTTACCTAATGAAGTGATCACACTCTTTGTTGTTTTTTCTTTCGAAATATTAAAATCCATCGACAAAGCTAGGAACAGTCCTATTTTTCCCAGTTCATTTTTATCAAGAACCTCCCATTCTTCATCCTTCATATTCATTGGTTGTTTTTCTTTTCTTCCCAATGGTAGGTACAGATCCTTTTGGTACAGATAGTCCTCCCTTTGCATCTTCCATAACGGGTAGTTTTAGCCATTAAATTTATCGACCCTAAAGTTTCCTTTTTCTGCCATTACTCCAACTCAAACCAAGAACCCTTCTTTCCTACGAGTTCACCATCCAAATAGACCTTTTAGCTCTGATACCAATGGTTAGAAACAGGAACCATAGAGAAAAAACAGTTATACAATTAAATCATTAAACAAGATGAAAAACACATTAAACACATTACAAAGAGACATAGATATAACATGGTTCACCCAAAATATGGGTTGCATCCACAAAAAAATTTCCATTCCTTTTATTACCGTCTAGAAAGATGAAGGGATACAACCTACAGCAATACCACTACACTTCCTCTTCACGCTCTCAGAGTCTCTCTCACATAATCAAAGAGATTGTTTACAATGTTACAATATAATACAATACCATACAATAGAATACACAACCATATTACAATGCTTTTCTTTTATAGTGGAAATACCATGGGTTCACAAAACTATTGGCCAACAAACATCCCAAAAAAAATTCTCAGGGGATTTGCCTCCGATTCCCTATATCTCGGGGGAATTTCCCCCAAACGCCAAGGTTGGGGAACGAGTGTATAGTAAACCTGCGGTACAAACATTACTGAATAACATCTTTGAATCTGGAAGATCAGGATCCACAACCAATAATGATTGTGCAGGGGGAAGATACAAGGAAGAATGAAATGGTGGAGGCTGTGAAATAAAGTTAAATAGCTGGAAGAATGAATAATGCACATTTGATATTGGAAATATCTATGGTCCAATATCATTTCACAATCAAAACATACTTACTCTGAGCCTGCAAACAAATATACAAAATAAATTAAGGTAAATGAATATTAATGGCTTAAAAATATCCATATTCAGATCAATGGTTATAGTTCAATCTCAAATTGTGATCTGCCAAAAGGATAAGGGAAGTAACGTTGTATTGGAGGGAAACAAAGGATTAAGTTGGAAAAAGGATCAATGTCACATAATGGTTCATGTAAGATGGAAGGATGAGAATCATTTCTACTGCAAAAGGTGCAAGGCTGATACAAAAATAAGGAGATATAAAAGTACCTTGCACGTGGAATTACGCCATTATTTTATTCTCTTGCATTGGAAAATGAAAGATAAAGACTGTGTGGAAGCATCCAACTCACACATGATCTTTTGGCCACTTATCAATACACCAGGTAGGCCTTTGCATCCTATGGAACTATTTTAAATGGCTCAAGTTGAGAATGTATATCGCTTATCTTAGAATACCATAAATTTGAAGAATTGTTTGCAGATAGAGATGCATTGGTTTTTGACACTATTTTTCTCAATGGACCTATTGATACTTTCAAGCAGAAGCTAAAACTTCTTAAGGACCAAGGAACTGATATTCATAACGTTTACCAGTCTTGTTTCCATTTTTTCACTACCAACCAAACCTTGAACTACCTTGAGTTTGTTGAATGGTGTGCCCTTAATTATTCTTCCTCTAAAAGAGTGATTATGGATACTAATAATTCAAAAATCATTTTCCCAGTCAATCTCTTGTCATTGGAAACTCCTTTTTATTTCCTACCTTGTTTGACCTAAAGTATAGGGAATGCAATGAGGAGTCCATAATTCAATACTTTACAAAGCAGGGATGATTTTAAGGAAGCATAATTATTTAAAAGTGTATAAATGTTGACGAATATTACCAATTCTTAAAACACCAATTATAAAATGATTGGCGATATTTTTCAAAAAATATTTTAATTTACAAAGATTTCATATTGTTTATATAATATTTTGGCGATTTTTAGGGTGAAAAAATTTTACCCCATCAAATTTGGGCGAAACAAGGCTTCAAAAAATGCAAAATGGCGAATTTTTTTGGGAGAAAAACATGGAAAAATAGCCCACTGGGCTAAAATTCGCCCCTAAAATTATCCCTGTTACAAAGTCTGTAATAGAGAAGAAACAAGAATTCTTAAAGAGATGTTTCAAACCAGATGTCTAGTTATTAAAAAACCATTTCCAGTTGATGCTGACCTTTTTAATGAAGAAACTGAGTGCACTATAACCTTGTTGAGCCTGTTTTTAGGGTTATACACTGACAAGTATATCATTAATCCACTTATGAGTTTATTGTTTGTTTTGAGTACTTTTCCAATTGAGTATGAAGAGTCCAGTTAGTTAATACAAAATTCATGCCTTAAATTTGATGAATTCTTAGCTGAGAATATTCATTCTCAGTTAATCGATTTCCACAAGACCAATACTTTTTAGATTTAGGTTGTATTTACTGAAAATGTTTCTTTCATCCAATGAGGAAAATTTACAGCTTCCAGAGATGGTACTTACTGAGGAAATGAATAGAGATTATACTAAGTTTATGTATTTACTCATGTCAGAAGTGTATAAGGCTATTTTTCAAAAGAATATTCCTAGGGTATTGCCAAAAATGAGAAATATATTGCAGCTTTCTCCAAAGAAAAGGATTGGTGATTGGTTTCTGTTTGAGCAAGGGACAATAATTAGGTTGTATAGCTGTGTTCATCAGCCTTATTTGTTTACTTCCTTCTTAACTCCTAGAGAATTTTCAATGGAATCTATTGGACAAAAATTAATAGTGGAGACAGAACACTTCTTAAATTTCAGGAAGTCCACTAAGATCAAATATCCATGGGCTATAGGCCCATTTTTCATAAAATTCAAAGTTTCCCTGCCGATGATAGAGACTTTTACGAAAGAAATGAGGTTTTCAAAAGAACCTGCAATTAATTATTATCCCCATCATGTCATTTCAAAGAGAATACATCCTCTGAAAAGAAATCCTTTTGATCATGATGAGATTATTACATTAGTACAGGCTACAAATTGGTCTGATTATCCACAAGAAACTCAAAAGGATACTGATGTGCAAGAAGATTCAACTTCTTCTGTTAGAGAAGTTACTTCATTAAATCCTAGCACTTCCAACTTAGTCTCAACAGTTGAAAAAGACACACCCTTATCCTATTGCTTATAAAACACCAATAAGAGATATTTTTTAAATGCCATGGATACAAAAGAGGAAAACACTTCCAGGACTCCTAAAAAGAAAAGAATTGAAATAGAAGGAAATATTGTCCAAGTTGTTAGCTCCGGAAATGAGCCCAAAGTTGTGGAAAGGCCTACCTCCGGGTAACAGCAGAACCACTTTAGCTGCACCTCCAGCCCTACGCAGTCAGAGAGGGATCTCTCATTCGTCATCAGAGAAGCTCCACATAAGGTTGTTAGTCTTGTCTGTCACCAGAGTCTACTCCACATAGGATTTTCGATCCATATGATTAGGGGGATAAGATCCTGAATAGGGAAAATCGGATCTAGGTACGTGCATGGTGAGGTTATCGGGGTTAAAGGACCATGGGAAAATGGAGTTGAAACCTGTACAAGAAACGATTACAGATGGAAAGAATGATGAAAGGTAGCAAACAGAGGCAAGATCACTGCTGATTTCCCAATCAGGAGATTTTAGCGAGTGTTTTGGAGGACAAGAAAGAACAGTCCATCTCATGGAGTGTTAACAACCTCTAACTAGCAGAGTGTTGAAGGAAGCATGGTAAAGAGAAATGATGGTTGCTTGAACCTTGCTTAAATATAATAGTGTGAATGTATGATAAAAGGGCGCATAAACAATGAAATCATCACATGATCCAATGGTATAGAAGGAGGAGGTGAAGATCGATGGCTTATAATAGATCTACTCTGTGAAGATGCATGGAAGATAAGGGCATGCAGAGATAGTTAACAGGATGCAAAGATCTATGGTCATGAAACTGGGTCGGAAAAATCTACGGTCGGTAAAAAGTCCGCTCCATAAAGTTGCATGTTGTTAAAAACAAGAAGGCCCAGCGGAATGTGTATGTGTAAGTTAATCCAACGGCTTGAAAATAAAGTGAAAATTCATCAACGATCATCATCGGATCTGGAGGATAGATTTTTGCGATGGTTGGAGTAGAAAAGCGGTAGCGGAATTGAAACCGTAATGCACATGGCAGCTTGTGGTACATTTCGTGGAGAAAAATGGTTTGAGAAAAACCATTTAAGGGAGTCTCCAGAATGGACTTCTATATAAAGTGAAGTTGACTTATTTGAAGAATTGTTTTTTATTATACATGCCGAGATGAATGAAAAGGACTACCCACCACCCTTTCACAGTCAACTTCGGGTATATCCAATTACAGTCACAGGTAAGTCTCAAATACTCGGGCTTTATTCACAGAATTGCCGTCATTTCTATATTATGGATAAAGAGAAAGGGTTAGAAGGGTTTAACTGAATTCTGGATGAAAGAAAAGAATGTCTGGTTGATAGAGATAGAGGAGTATATGATCCATTTCTGTCTGTGGGAAATGTATCGGTTATTAAAGAGAGATTGTGGTGATATAATTCACAGGGAAATGACATTTTAAATGCCTGTAAGTCGTTTCTGTATCATTTTGCCATTGATCAGACCCTACACTTTCCTGAATTCACCAAGTGGTGTGCAGTTAATTATTCATCTTCTGAGAGAGTTATTGTAAGCCATTCCACGTCTAGGATATTGTGTAGAATTGATGCAAAAGCTATCCGTGAAATCCTGAATTTGCTCGATAATTACCCTGATAATCGTGAGTCTGTAAATGAGTCTGTTTTAGCTGAAGTGTACAGAAGTTGTAAAACTGAAGTTCGATGTAAATTCTTGTCTATCATTCTTAATGAAGGTCAGTCACTAGAAGGTCTCTTTTTGCTGTATCGTATTCACATCTTCAAGGAGGAAGTTTAATTGGTTGTGTCTTTGGTCTATCGGGTTTTAGGTCTAGATGATGACTGTCATGTTAGTGAAGTTGTCTTGGGTTTCTTATTAAAAATGAGTTCAATTAGTCTTGGGTCTGAGTCCCAACCGGTCCATGTTTTCATTTTGGATGAATATCTAGCTGAGGCTATCCATATCCAATTGGTCGAGTTCTCAAAAGTCATATTTTTCAAGTATCAATCATATTTGTTGAACATGTTATTATGTTCGAATGTAACTGAATTGCAGTTCTTGAGTACTATATTCTCTTCAGATTTGCCTAAGCAAATCAATATGTTCGAATTTGTAAATTCCATTAGGTCAGAAATATATAAGTTGTTGTTTGATGAAGTATTACCTAGAGTGTTGGAAGAAATGAAGAGTATGATGCAATCTTCACCTGAGGATAGGATTGGAGATTGGTTCTTGTATAAATACTTTACAATTTTGAGAGTATATGGTTTCACTGGAGAGCCTTACAGGCTGCCTGCTTTCCTTACCCCTAGGATCTTTGCATTGGAATACATGAGACAGAGATTACATGTAGAAGAGGAACATTTTGGGGATTTCAAAAAATCTTCCAATATCAAGTTCCCTCTTAAAGTTGGTTCCTTTATTTTTAAAAACAAGGGTTCCTTGGTGTTTGTAGAGAAATTATTGGAAAGCATGTATTTTCAAAGGGAACAAAGGGTCAATTATGATCCTTATCATATAATTTCTCTAAGAAAACAAGCAAATAAAAATAAGCCATTTGACCACCAAGTTGTTGAGCGTTTGAAGGAAGTAGCCAATTTGTTTTACTTTGTGGAAATTCCAGGATCCGATGAGAATACAAGCAGTGGATCAGTTGCAGTGTCTCAAATGCCAAATAGTTCTAATATTTTGATTAAAAGAAGTTTTTCTGAGATTGAAAGTATGGAAATAGATGAATACAGTTCACATAAGAAGACTAAAATGTCTCAAGATGATAAAAGTACACGCGAAGTGGTTTCAGATGAATTGAAAAGAGTTGCTTTAATTCCTAAGAAATTTGTACAGATGAATCAATTTTCTTTTGAAAGTGTAGATAATATAGAATCAAGTCCAGTTTTTAAATCTAAAGAAGAATTCATGGCTAGCTATGTGGAAAAGAAAAGACAGTCCCTAGAAGAAACCAAAAATCTACTCCCACGAGTGAGAAGTATGAATAATCCAAAGCCTTCCCTTATTTCTACCTGGGACGTAGAAAGAAATACTTTAAAACTAGCTATGGTTAGTGATAAGAAAGTGGCCGACATGGAAGTGAGATTAGACAAAATCAGTGTACCTGATAAAATACAGTTGCATAAACAAATGGGAGATATTATTTATTTAAATTTATTGAATGCTATGGTAAAAATTAACAAGTTGCAAGTTTTGGTTGACAAATTAGAGGTCCAATTAAAACATGAGAAGGTTGAGAACAAGGCTAATTCTATTCAAATAAAGAAATTGCAAGTAGATATCGTAAGCTCAGGGGATGAGACAGGGAACACCTAGGCCATCAGAATACTTTTAGAAGAAAAAGATAATGTCCTCCAGGTACTAAAGAAGAGGTTGAAAATCCCAAGTTCAGAACATGTTCAATCATCAGAACTATTAGCATTGCAGGAGGAGAAGGATAAGATTCATCAGGAGATGATGGAGTACAAAGGCAAGACTGTGAAATTGCAAGAAGAAAAGAACAAATGGGAAATGGAGTGAAATGAGTTAATAGCACAAATTTCACTGTTGAAGAAAGACCAAAATCATGAAAAAGAGATTATGGAAGAACTAATGAGCTAGACTCCTACTGGTGAAGATTTGACTATTGTAAATATTGAAAAGCCTTTAAATGATTTTTCTGCTGATGATTTACTAGTGCCCATGTCCCAGGTCAATTTGAAGGATGTAGAGATAAGGGAGTTAAAAGAAGAAAATGAGAAAATCAAACTTGAGCTGACCAAATTGGCTGAAAACAAGAATAAAATATTACAAGATAAAGGTCAATTACAAAAAAGCTTAATGAATTAAAAGAAAGAAATACAAGAAAAGGGTCCTCTCCAGGGAGCTAAACACATAATCTAGGATACATTGTCTATGGAAATTACTAAGTTCAGGCATTATTTGAATTTCATTGATGATCAAAGTACATTGGTTAATCTAACCAATTAAAGATTAAAACTAGTAAATAAGACCATGGAGAGGAAGCCCCTAAGCATAGCTTAGAATGGATTGAATTTCTTAAATTCATTAACCTATCAAAAATTACAAGATATAGGAATCAAAGACAGAGTGGCAATGGTACTGTGGTCAAAATTTTTTATTCATAAACATCATCTTATGAAGACAGTACAAGATAAGGCTGATGAGATGACCTCGCTTATTAATGATTTCAGGCATGCTTTTAAAGAATTGTTTGAAGATGGCCTTCCTTCTTTCTGGGATGAAGAAGGGCGAATTTTTTCTCAAGAACATTATCATATCCTGCTAGTGCAAATCCATATGGATCACTCTAAATTTGATGATTTGGTAAAGGGACTGACGGGAAAGGTCATCGTGGATAAGTTAACAAAAGACTTCGAGATATTGCATAAATTTCTAATCGTCAGAGGAGGGTTGCCTACTATGTCTTATGAAGCCTATATGGAGTTGGAAGTATCTATCCGGGAAATGATTGAGTATGATATCCCAAGCGCAGAACAATGGAGAGCCGTGGAAATATTTGGAAAAACAAAGTATATTCTTCATCCGTGAAAACAGGTGTTGCGCGCTATGGAGCTGCTTGTTCAGGCCTTGTTGTTACCGAGTTAATTTTAATTAAATGATCTGTCAGGATCAAAGAAAGTAGTTTATTCCTAGTTATTAGGGATATAGTTACAAAGACTTTGATTAAGCAGATTATTCAGTTATTAAATCTTCTTGGGAGAAGAAATCATTTATGTATATATTTGCATTTACTTTATGCAATGGGGGTTGGAACCCATTTGTGGATGAATGTTTTTGAAGACATATAATTTTTGAAATAACAAAGTTGAATGTGTGTGGGTTATCAGAGATTCTTGTGATATTTACATTACAGTCTATATTTTCTTTCCTTTGTGATCGTTTTTCCAGTGTTACATTCCATTTTGTTTTCCTCATATCTGAAGCGTAGTATTGAATGGTTGGAATTCATACTTGTTATGCTCTGACTATTGTTTTAGATATTTTATAAATGTTTCTGCTAAAGTTAATATGGAACTCATCTTTTGATGCTCTGTATTGATGGACTATTCATTATTTCTTCCTTTCAACCTGAACTAAATGAATGACTATGATTAACTGGTTACCTTGCCTTTGATAAAATCTCATGCATGCAATTTTGTGATACCTTTATGTATATGTGACTCCATTTCCCAATGATTATTTGTATCGTTTCAACCGTCTATATAATTTTTGAGTATTGATTTCATATACACTACTACATTTCGATCCAAAATCCGACGGTTACTTCCGACGGCGCATGGATTATTTCTTTTAAACCTACCAAAAATCAGAAAGTTTAATTTTTTTTTTTTAAATTTTGGTCATAAGCGTCGCTTAAGCGATGGCTAGCCTAGCAGGCGTCGCTTAAGCGACGGTGCCTTGAGTGAGTGGACCATATGTATTTTATTCATTACCCGCATGCTTTTCGCTCTTCGCACCATACAAGACAAGGCCATGGACGCGAGCAAGGAGGATCTTACAACACTATGTAATCAGGGCCGCCTCAGAGAGGCTTTGGAGACTCTGTATCTCATGGATCCCCAATGAGTTTCCATAGACTCTTATGCCTACGATTCTCTCTTGCAGGCCTGCGTTGATTACAGGGTCCTGCCAGAGGCCAAACTAGTCCACGCCCACATCATTCTCACTAGATTCAAATTTCCTCGTGTCCCATTGCATAACAGACTTGTAAACATGTATGCTAAGTGTGGGAGTCTCTTGCATGCGCGCGCAGTCCTTGATGAAATTTATGAACCCAATACTATTTCATTCTCTATCATGATCGCAGCTTATGCTAGGGAAGGCCATGGCGAGGAGGCCTGGATATTGTTTTACCAAATGAAACAAAGAGGCATCCAGCCAGATGAGTTTATGATTCCCAACGTTCTCAGAGCATGCGGGCTCATGGCAAACCTTAAATGTGGTAGAGAGGTTCATAGAGAAATAATTAAGAGCAACACATTCCAAGATAATGTCTTCATAGGGACTGCGCTTGTTGACATGTATGTTAAATGCCAGAGTTTGGAGGATGCGCGCAATGTGTTTGACAAAATGCCAGAACGAAATGTGGTCTCATGGAATGTAATGATTGTAGGATATACAGAAAATGGGGGTTTGGATAAGGCTCTGGATTTGTTTGAGAATATGCATAAAAGGGATGTGGTGTCATGGAATCTGATGATAGCTGGATATGCGGAGAATGGGAGGAGTAAGGAGGCCTTGGAATTGTTTTATCAGATGCAGGAAAAAGGAATACGGCAAAATCAGTTCACTTTCACCAGCGTGCTTCCTGCATGTGGGCACTGCTCTTATAAATTTGTATGGAAAATTTGGTTTCTTGGAGAATGCACGCACTGTGTTTGACAGAATATCCCATAGAAATGTCGTAGCATGGACATCTATGATTGCTGGTTTTACAGAGAATGGGCTTGCCTATGAGGCATTGGAACACTTTCGCCAAATGCAGCTTAGCGATGTGAAACCCAATGCTGTTACATTGGTGGCAGTAATTCCGGCATGCACCTGATTAGGAGCCCTGCAACAAGGTAAGTCCATTCATGGCTACATGATTAGGACTCTCTTTGAGTTGAATGTGTTTGTGGAGACTGCTTTTATAGATATGTATGCCAAATGTAGGAGTTTAAACAATGCATGCCGTCTCTTTGAGGAGGTTCATCCTTGCTCATCCTTGAGGAGAGGTGAGGAGGTTCATCCTTGCTCCTTAATTGCTTCTTTGAGTTTGTTTTCCACATTTGTGGATTTGGTAACAAGATCTTGACTATTGGAGGTCTTTTCTGGTTCATTTTCCTTATTTGCAGGTTTCTCGCTCTTGGTTCTTGATTTTCGATTGTAGGCTTATTCAATGTTGAGGATACTTGGGAGTTTCTTCTTTCTTATGTTCTAGGTTTTATGTTTGGGGTTGTTTTTGTAAGTTTATTTAAATTCCTTTGGTTTGATTTCCCTTTAGCGTAATCAGGGACAAGATTTTTCTAAGACTTTATTTTCTGTTGTCTTTAGTTAAGACTCTTAGTGACATACTTTTTGATCTTTGGCAGTTACAACGTCATAAAAGAGTTGGGGGCTGACACTTATATGGAAGTGTATGGAAGGCTTTGAATCAGCAGACACCTCCTTTCATGATGAAAAATGCCAAGATCTCTTGGAATATGCCAGAATTATTCGGGATGCGCCCAGATTGCCAAGAAATATGAATTATAATACGCAGGGCCTATAAAATGATACCCAGATTTGTTATTTGATGCTGAATTAGGTCTAAAACATGCTCATACTAGGGTTGTCTTCATGCCCTTTGACCATCAGACCCATTGTTTATTGTTTGGGCACAGCCCAGCATGGAGAATCATTAGAGGAAATTTGGGGTCTAAAATGGGCCTTATAAGAAAACGTGCCAAAATAAGTTTTTGTGAGTTGGAATTCAAGAACCAATAGAATTTCAATAAAATAAGTCAACCATAATGGTTGAATTGGCATATTTGTCATTAAAAAAAACTACTTTTTTGTTCGTATTTTTGACATATCTCATTGTGTTTTTACTCAAATTTCGATCGGGAGAGCTCGTTGGATGCGGAATTTGATTCCACATCCAACGAGTACCCACACTGCATACTTTTGACGGACCCCACTACCCCAAAAACAAGAAATACCTGAAAAAACGTAATGATGATGTCATCATCACGTTTTTTCAGGTATTTCTTGTTATTGGGGTAGCGGGGTCTGTCAAAAGTATGCAGTGTGGGTACTCGTTTGATGCGGAATCAAATTCCGCATCCAACAAGCTCTCCCGATCGAAATTTGAGTAAAAACACAGGGAGATATGTCGAAAATACGAACACAAAAAGTAGTTTTTTTCTTTCTTCCTCCAAAATTAATTAATATTATTTTATTATTTTAACCATTATTTTATTATTTTAACTATTGTTTTATTATTTTCCTTAGGAGGCCCATTTTAGACCCCAAAATTCCTCTAATGTAGGGTGATCTGATGCTGAACGATGCTCAGAGATGAAGTTCTATTGCACAACAATGCTTTTACCTACATTATTTCCCAATACTGCCTCAGAATGGCCCAGACTTACTGATCAAGGTCTTTTTTGTCCTCAGGAAACCTCCAGACTGCTTAATAATGTGGTTTTATTCCTCAATTATCCACAAGCTTTTCCCAAACAAGTTCAGACTCAAGCCAGGTCCCAGATCTAGTTTTTATGTCTATACACACCTTTTTTTGTGATGAAAATTGCCTAGAATGCCGGTCGTTATCCAGGGCCTATAAAATGATACCCATAGGGCCGAGGCTCATCAACTGGCCACTGAGGATCAGAATTTCTGACCTACATTATTAATGATCATCTTAGCTATCTTGTTCTTGATTTGGCAGTTGTGCATAAAGTGAGCTTCTGGATTGTTTGTGGACTAATCCTTGGCGATATGATAGGTACTCCCCTTGCTATATCCTAATTTTACATCATCTTCGCATTCTTTTCCATCAAGAACAAAAAGCACAGCTTTTCGCAGTGCCTCGACATGCATGCTCAAAAGGGATATCAATATTTTCAGCAAAACGCTTCTCTGCCATTTTGATTTTTTCAAATGCATTTGAAGAATGAAAAGCCATGAGAAGAACTTCCAAATGAAATAGGGATGGAATACTTGCACAAAATTCTTGGATATTTAAGCACCCTGAATATGTAGCTTTCACTTTCTCAACAATAAAACCAGCGTAGCCTTTGCAGATTTTGAGTCTTAAGGAGTCATCTCCCAAACTGGACCCTGTGGATGTCCTTATAATAAGAATGTGAGCTACAAGAACAAGAGCATCATTAGTATAAGCAAACCTCCCATCCTCTACCTTCAGAACTTGATTTACTAGGTGTTCTTCAAGTTCGATGGATAAGGCATGCCTCATAACAAGTTCATGTAACAGGTTAAAGCATGCTCTGTGAAAATGTTCAAGGAAGTGTTTTTAATAGGACATATCTGAAACACCAGCCCCCTCCATTCTTTCATCAACTGAAAGCTGTTAAATGAT
>LPNX010372056.1:145117-196425 GCA_001517045.1 Pseudotsuga menziesii | reverse complement strand
TACACGTGTGAACGCCCCCTCCACTGTCATTTCCACACAGGATGGGATATTTTCACTTTAGGAGTCTTCTTAAGTTGTTCGATCAAAAAAAGCTTCATGTCCCCCCTNTACACGTGTGAACGCCCCCTCCACTGTCATTTCCACACAGGATGGGATATTTTCACTTTAGGAGTCTTCTTAAGTTGTTCGATCAAAAAAAGCTTCATGTCCACCCTCCACATTCTACTTATCTCGCCGTCGATCTTTCTCTTTGGTACGCCATAGGCAGTTTGGATTGTGATACATTCTGAGCCATGGATCGAGGCCAGCCCTCATGTAGCCATCAATCAAAATAGGCCTCACCCTTTTTTGCAACAGAGAGCTCAATTATTCACCCATGCCAGTTCGCCCTACGAAATGAACCATACCCGCTGATCTTTTCTTGCTTTTATCACAGCCGTTGATCCTTTTGACCTCTAATCCTTTTCACGATTTGAGATTGTGGTTTTACCTACACAATTATGGATTGAGAAATCGCTAAAGGCCGTAGATATGCCCCAAGCCACATCTAAACTGTCGAAAGCTTCTGGTCATTGAAGGATTTCACGATCCAAGAAAGGAGTTTGGACTGCTCATGTTTGTCTGCACAAAGCGATCCGGAACCGTTTATCTACCTCTGATCAATGGCAGCCCTTGAATATGGATCACACCCAACTTCACGATACACTTTCCACTTTCATCGTTGAAGGATGGTCACACAAGATTTGAGGGGTTGGGACCCTTACCGAACCTTTGTCAAGCCCTCGAATCAACTGTTAAAATGAAGTGTTAACAACTGGCTCCATGAGGGATGCTATCGTCCCAACGAGGTAGCAAAGAACCCCCGTAGACCAAGTGCTGAATCCATTGGGCCACCTTCAGCTCATCTTGGACCTCTCCATTCTACTTCATGCTACTGCTTCAGCGAATACATGACACTCTTGAAAATCATGATGGAGACTGTAAACCTATGATAGTAACTGAAAATGGAAACAAAATGAAAACAGTAATGAAGAAAATGCTTGATAATATATGAGCTTATTTTTTCCTACCTGCTCTACCTAACTTTGTACACAAATCCAACTAAGTGAAATCATATTTCCAGTGAAGCCAATCAAGCAACTCACCTAATATTCTTGTTCTTGTATGGTGTTCAATGGTAAAAAATGAAACATATAATGGGAGAAGGGAATGATAAACAATTTGATGTTTAAGGTAGAGATATGACCAATCATTGCCTTCATCCAGACCCTCCATGTATTTGGCCACGGGGTCATAAAAAACATGACAACCCTCAAAAAAATTTGTCATTGGTTGACCATGAGAAAGCTGCCCCAATTGTAAATTCCCTTGCATGCTGTCAAATTGACCTTCAAAAGAACCATGCAAGGAAAACACGTGACAATTTCCAAGCGAAACATCCATAACTTTATCTAAAACTTCTGATTTTAAAACTTCATGTTCTTTATATGTTTCAGTAGAAACATTATTCATTTCTTCAACATGTCTAGTTTTCGCTATGTGTTACGTAGATAAATTCCTATGGCTTGGGGTACCACAACAGACTGCTTGACTCCAGAAATCAATCCTTTCCAATATGCAATAGAAATTAAATGTCTAACACTAAAGGATCAGACCGCATACCTTATTCCGGATGGTTGAAGTAGATCCCCGTTGAGCTTTCCAACTTCATCTTGAATTGATAAATTACTTCCTCAACAATAAGTAAACAATAAAATCATTCTATATATCATGGTTTTAGATCTATTCTAGCATATATAATCAATAATGTATAAGCATTTGACATAATCCCATGGATAAAATATTCATTCAAACACACATTATTTGACAGGAAAAGATATTTCTATTAATATAAATCAGAGATTACAATAGATACAACCTCTGTCGACACGTCTGCGAATCGAAGAAACTGAATCCCCCACTTGGGCCTCCACCACCTCAATCCTCCATCTCTCGATAGCAAGCACACAAGCAAAAGGAAAGCTTGGGAAGAACACAACAGTGCTCCAAGGGACAAAGGGATGCAGACTCAAGCATAAGTTTTGCCAACAATGGACTATAGTTTCTTTTCTCTCAATTCTCTCATAGGATTTCAATGTACCATAGAGTTCCTTATATAGATTTTCAAAGGGGTAATTAAAGGTCAAATTTGAGCGATCTCAAGGCATAGGGAAGGCCAGGAGTCAAGTGAGTCAGATCCATGTCAAGGAAAACTCCAAAAGGATTTGGATTTCGTACACATCCCGATGTACGCGGTTTTAGGGGTCAAACCCACGTATATACGTGATTAGAGGTTTAAAAGTCATGTCTATCATTTTTCACATGTTTTTAGGGATGATCAAGGAAACATAAAAGGACAAAAAATGGTCCAAGGGGTCTAAGGAGTCTGCAGTGGGACATGGGAAGGCCATACAAAGTGTGATTCACCTAGAGTGGTGAAATCAACTATAATAGATGCCCCGTAATGTGTGAGGTCCGAAGGGTCATGCGATGGCTGAAATACATTTTAAGTCCATCATACAAATGGAGTGATGAAGGATCCCAAATGGAAGACTAGCCACCCAATCAGCACAGTATAATGATACAACTCTCCACATAACTGCAAATACATATAGCAATCCCGGATACATAAGAGTACAATGGCCATGAATAGGAATGATACAAGATATCACATAAGTGGTCATCACCACGTACAATATACATAGATCAGAATCTCCATGATGAAGATATATAAAGGACCATGATCTCCATAATGGCTAAAGATATATAACAGATCAAGATCTCCATAGTGGCTGGAAATGTCTGACATATACTAGAATCAAGTCACGAGAGTAGAAATCTCATGGACACTGGCACGATCAAGGAGGTAGCATATAAGAGATGCCACCAATCTGGAAAGTCTTCTACACAAACCACTACGAGTACACGTCCTACTCTGTGAATAGAGGTGTCGAGGTTGAACATAGTAGTCCATCGTCTGATTACCGATCACTAATGTATATCATTAACAGATGCGAGATCACCCACCGATAATGAAAATGGGAATCAAGGTACTAGAGTGCAAACTAAAAAGTGTGAATAAATGTGTTGAGGTCGAACACTTGAGAGGATTCATTGATCAGGGGACATTGATGTATTCCCAAAGACTGTCGATGGTGAGAGAACCTGCCATTGATGGCTGCAAGTCTCAAGGAACTCAAAATGACTCTATATTCCAATCCCAGAATAAATGATCTGAAGTTGATGGGATGAAATCTGCTAGAAGGAGGGAATTAAGGCATCCCCCATCATCCAACATGAGGTACTCAACAAAGCTGTATAATGTGGAAGGACTGAATCATAAGGTGCACGAACCAGTAACTGTACTGGGAATGGCCGACATGCAAAGTCAAGATAACTGATGAATGGCCGACTCAGGATTCAAATTCCTTCGAACAAGAGCATAACAGTGTATGGTGACTGAATAAAGGTAACATAGACTTGATATACAAACTGGGACATCTCTGCGACACAGGAGGCATCGACGGAGGCTCCATGGGGACTGTAAGCTTAACCAGTCGATGGAGATAAACTCAGATAAATGAGTACAGCTCCTAAAGTCAAACTATAAACCCAACCAATGGATGTGATATACAATGCTCTATTCAAAGGTGACACGACTCGACAGCTGCCAAAGATAACATCTTTCCTTGTCCAGCTTTTGGATTTTTGGAATTTTTTTTTTTGGACTTTTTCAATTATTTAAAAAGCTTGAAAAAGAATAAAATTTCTTTATAGTTACAGATTAGGAGGAGATGAGTGTCATAAGGGAAAACAAACTATACCTATGCTCAATGCAAGGATACATGTGTAGAATATTGACACTTGGGGGGAAATCCCCTCTCGGTAAAAAGGGAAACAAGTTGCGAAGGATATAAAAAATGGCTCTGCATGGCTAGACATGAGACAAGATCGAGATATATGGCGGAAGTGCAATGTGAGGGAAGTCATCATAAAGCTCAATAAGGTAGGTATAGCTCATGATAATGTATTCATAACTTGACATGAGGGAGTCCTGAGGGAAATAGGCTAGCAAAAGATCAATAGGAGTATGAGGCTCTTGCAAAATGTGATGGTAGTACTATACAACGGACTCCCACACCCTAAAGGAGAAAACGTCAGCATGGGCACCAAATGCAAATAAGGTTCTAACTATGGTACCCATGTAAGGTGAAGCTCTACCACTCATATCATGCCACTTCTAAAACAACAAGAAGGTTTTGTGACATAATAGAGTGGGTTGGTACCTAAGGTTATGATGAAACGGTCATAAGGTCATGCAAAATGCAAATGGATGTGAAATCCTAACCTATATGCCAATTTAGACATAATACTTGTGATAGGAATGAACGAGTCAAAACCTCAGAGAGAGTTTACAAAAACTGGACCCTACATGACAACCATATTAGTCCAAAACAACCCAAATAGTCAATAAAGAATCCAAACTATAGGATATAGGGAGGAATGATCATGAAAACCGCACCCAAAGGAAACAATGAGGTGAACGATGGGATATAAAAAGGAAAGTAAGGTGTAGACCCAACATTCATGCATCCACTAGCACCCCCATGAGGGTGACCACCAGTGTAAAGACCGAGGAAAAGGAATAAAAATCCTCCAAAAAAGGAGTAGAGGATGGAATATGACCATTCCCAAATCTATGAGCATGGTAAGGGGCTGTGATGCCCCCAAGTCTGACACCAAGGTCCATACTAGGACCAAGGATGGGTGATAGGATACCAGGCATGCCAAAAATAAAAGGACCCAAACTTAAGAGAGCATAAATATAGTCAAGTAACCACAATCCCAAAGGCCAACTAGCGCACAAAGAGCACACTTTTAAGAAACTCTACAACCAAAATACAAGAAAACTAAGGGGAGGATATGTGAGCTCCTAAATGCATCAAGGATGTCTCTCCTAGGAGAGGCTTGAGACTCCCATACACTACAAGCAGAGGTACATAACCAATTATAGTGGCCCTCAGCTTCAATGCATAAAACGATTGTTCTGTCCGACCTCTACCTGGAAGGGACACTTACAGAATAACCTCTGCAAGTACCCCCTTGATAACCTAGGCAAGGAAACTAAGGTCACCTCAATATAATCAATGCTCAGGCGGACAGTCGCAGGCAGGATTGACCCTATGGGTAGGGTAGCAAAGCCCAAAACTCTCGAAAGAGACCCCAGATATGAATACAATCCTGGAAATATCTTCGGTGCTACTCAGTTATGACTAGGGGTCATCCCAATCAATAAGCTCTCACACTGTCTTGTGCTTAACTCCCTTTTGAGAGGAGGATCCTGAGAAACACTGGTTATACCAAGGATTTCACACACTCACCTGGACATACACATACATGTTGTTGTTTAGTGGTATTGGAGAATTGACTCACAATGAACTATTCCAAGACCCTAAAACCTAATATTCTTGGTGCACCCTATAAAAGAAAAGAGTGTAATTCATTTTATTATGAGTTGATTTTAATTGGCTGTGATTACTCAAAGGGAAATGGTCGTGCAACTAATGAATTTATGACTTAGTAGTGAAGTAAATATGCACACCATAATAAACAATGCCAAGTGCAATCTTTGTCAAATGAAAAATAGGGTATGCCACTACATGATATGCATAAATATATATTCCTTTCCAAATGCCAATGCAATCCTTCCTATATGAAAGCTTAAACACAACTCTCATCCAAGAAATCCAATGCAAGCACCTCCTCAAATCCATATCTAATATGCAACTAAGGGTGCAAATACTTTGTATTTTTCAATATAAAAGAATGAAAAATGCAATAAAAGTCATCTAAAACTCTCAATCTCTGTAGCAAGTATAAAAGACTAGCCCAGAAAGACACCGTGACAAAAAGGAGTAATGCACTAATGGCAAAACAAAAAGGATAAATGACTAAAACTACTTTCAAAGAAAAATCAATGAAAAAGTGGTCTCTGGTCACAAAAGAAGCATCCAACAGATAACATCAGACCCAAGGAAGACCCAACAGCACTCACAACCCACCCAACAACTTCCCACAACATCAAACTCACCAAAAGGGAGGATGTATGTGGCTGTTTAAAGAACAACTATGTATATACGCGACTTTTGGCCAAAAACCTGCATGTATACATAGATTTTGGACAAAAACCTGCATGTATATGCGACTTTTGGCCAAAAATCCACGTATGTATGCGACTTTTGGCCAAAAACCTGCGTATACAGAGAAGGCAGTGGTAAAAGGCAGGCCAAGGGTCAAACAAATAAAGGGGAGTGTCAAGGGATGAACATACTATAAAATGCAAAACAGAAACTAGGAGAAACAAAGAGCAAGTCAATAATATCAAGCCCATTGTGCCCTCAAACCCCCAAATAAAAACAAGGAACGTCCCCAGTGGAGTCGCCAATTCTGTTATAGAGAGAAATTCCTATGGCTTGGGGTACCACAACAGATAGCTTAACTCCAGAAATCAATCATTTCCAATATGCAATAGAAATTAAATGTCTAACACTAAAGGATCAGACCTCGTACCTTATTCCGAACGGTTGAAGTAGATCCCCATTGAGCTTTCCAACTTAAGCTTGAATTGATAAATTAATTCCTCAACAACAAGTAAACAATACAAGCATTCTATATATCATGGTGTTATATCTATTCTAGAATATATAATCAATAATGTATAAGCATTTGACATAATCCCATGGATAAAATATTCATTCAAACACACATTATTGGACAGGAAAATATATTTCTATTAATATAAATCAGATATTACAATAGATACAACCTCTGTCGGCACGTCTGTGAATCGGAGAAATTGAATCCCCCACTTGGGCCTCCACCACCTCAATCCTCCATCTCTCGATAGCAATCTCACAAGCAAAAGGCAAAGCTTGGGAAGAACACAAAAGTGCTCCAAGGGACAAAGGGATGCAGAATCAAGCATAAGTTCTAGAAACACTGGACTATGGTTTCTTTGCTCTTAATTCTCTCATATGCCTTCAATGTACCTTAGAGTTCCTTATATAGATTTTCAAAGGGGTAATGAAAGGTTGAATTCGAGCGATCTCAAGGCATAGGGAAGGCCAGGAGTCAAGTGAGTCAGATCCATGTCAAGGAAAACTCCAAAAGGATTTGGATTTTGTACACATTCTGATGTACGCGGTTTTAGGGGTCAAATCCGTGTATATACCCGATTAGAGGTTTAAAAGTCGCGTGTATCATTTTTCACATGTTTTTAGGGATGATCAAGGAAACATCAAAGGACAAAAAATGGTCCAATGGGTCTAAGGAGTCTGCAGCGGGATAGGGGAAGGCCATACAAAGTGTGATTCACCTGGAGTGGTGAATTTAGCTATAACACTATGTCTTCATACTTCTGAACTTGGATTGCAATGAGATTTTCCTCACTAACAAAAATTGTGTTAGGTTGATTGCATTCTTCAAAAAACAAATCGGTATAGCCATCTCCTTCCAAATCACTAGGCTGATTATCTCCTTCAAGCAAAGAGAGCTTTATATATTCATGTAAATATTTGGGTGTAATATGAATCTGATCAACATGCGGTAGTCCTCCTTCAACCACTATTTCAAAATCTGATTTCTCTTTACTTGCATTTTCAGAAAATGAACATTTGTAGGGACTACAAGACTGAGATTTTCTAGAATTATCATCTTCCGTGTAATTAATCACACAAGCACTGTAACTTTCAAGAGATTGCTACTGTGGAAAGGAATTTTCTGTTTGTGAAGGGGAGGTCTCTTCTTGTAACAAAAATTCAGAAGTTGAATAACATGAGGAAGGATTCGATTGATAGTCCCAACCTCTCTCCTAGTCACACATAGAATGGCAAGAATGCTACAAATCATCATCAGTTTTAGGAAGAGAGATATAACAGGTTGAAATAGAGCTTTGGTCTATGTCAACTTCAGCCGAGGAAGACAATATTGACTGCTGGGAGTTTCCTTGAACATCATGGAAATTGAATTGTCTTTCTTTTTGAGCTGAATACTCATGTAAGATCTCTAAAACCTCTTCATCCAAATAATAATCATCACCACACTCATCTTTCAGATTTTCAATGAACTCTCTATCGTGTGTGCAACAATATTGAAGTAACAACAAAGAAGGATAATGCCTTTTGAAATGTTCATGAAATATTGTATGAAAGTCTTTAAGGGACGATAAACTCCCTACTGGTAATCCCTCATACCAAGACCTTGCATATCCTTCTAAACTAAACATGAACAGTTTCATTAAAGAATCTTCATGCCATCCCACTCCCAGCTTATGTATATTCTTATGAAATCTAAATAAATGGATGGCAGCATCATCACCCTTTTCATCATTGAATCTTGGAAGATATGTATGCTAATTTACCAGAGGTATTTTATTGGGATAAACATGAATGGATGCAAGATTCATAGGAGCATACCTTGTAGCCCGATAAGTCATCTTGAGGGTGGAGAAACTGAATCAGCTCCTCAAGCTTTGCAACCCCATTTGATAGTGGAGCTACCATAGAACATTATGAATAATGGATCTTTCACAGATGGAGTCGCCAGGTGAAAAGAGACATGACCTTCTTGATGTCTGACCATTGTTCAGCATCAATAGTCATATCTAAACCCTTCGCTCAAATCTAGGGAAGATTTGAGATCTCTCCCTATCTCTTTCTTTCTTACCACCGGTCTCCTCAGTAGAGTCACCTTCCAGAATATTTCAATGGAGTCGCCAGGGAAAATGATACAACCTTCTTTACATGTAAGAATATCTATTTTCCCATAGAAACTCTTTATCCTTTGAATCTTTGTCGTTCTTCCCAGGGATGGTATTCAATCTCGTCCCTGGAAGCGGCGCTAGTTTGTTAGCACCGGAAATGAGCCCAAGGTTGCAGAAAGGCCCACCTCCGGGTAACAGCAGAACCACTTTAGCCGGACCTCCAGCCCTGTGCGGTCATAGAGGGATCTCTTGTTCGTCACCGAAGCAGCTCCACATAAGGTTGTCAGTCTTGTGTGTCACTAGAGTCTACTCCGCATAGGATTTTCGATCAGTATGATCAGGGGGCTAGGATCCTGAATAGGGAAAAGTGGATTGAGGTAGGTGCATGGTGAGGTTATCGGGGTTAAAGGACCATGGGCAAATGGAGTCGAAACTTATGCACGAAATGATTACATATGGAAAGAATGACAAAAGGTAGCAAATGGAGGCAAGATAGCTGCTGATTTCCCAATCAGGAGATTTTAGCGGGTTTTTTGGAGGACAAGAAAGCATAGTCCATCTCATGGAGCATCAGTGAGATGAATTCCATGAGACTTTGGAAGAACCATTGTTAATTCTTGGAACAACAATCGGAGCATAGCAAGTATGAATTTCGAACCACTATACCCTGTGTTGCAGGCATGAAAGCAATAAACAAAATGGAGTGAAAACAAGGAAACACAATTTACACATAAAGAAAGAACTTATTGGGAAAAACAACAACGCAGGAATCTCTGCTGTGAATGACAGTCTTCCACTGCAATTTTATTCATACACAGGCATCAAGCTTTTAAAAATGGGAGCCTCAACCCGGGATTGCTTCCCAATCCAATTCTCTAACTCTTTTCTCCCTCTATCGGGAGCATTTTTATACAATCCTAATGCTGAGACTACATAATCAAAAACTATTACAAGTCACCATCCAATGTTAACAGTGCAAAGAGTGGGCTATCACTGCATTTTACAAATAAAAACAAACATTATGGAGCTAGTGGATTTATTCAATCGGACTGATAGTTCGACACGTTCGGCCGCCACAACGGATGATGAGTAGGATTCCTACTTCTATACTTTGAGGTTTGTGCTTCCACCACGTTCAAATGAAGCTTTCTACATGGGCACACACTGGCAAGGTATTTGGCATCCTTCTCTAGTCTAGTCACATCTGCCACCTCCTTCCCCACTGGGTAACATTGTTATACGTGGGCTGTGGAAGAAGTGTCGCATTGCTTCTTGCTGATATAGACCTTCGGGGTGGCTCATCATTCTTATACTCCTCACCTCTAGTGAGGTGAATTCCCCTGCAGGTAATAAGGTGTAGAATATCTACACCAGCCCCATCACCCTTGGAAAGTGGACTTCACAAATAGGGATGTTAGGGATTTAAACCCCTAACGCTCCCATCTGAACAAACATCTTCATAGAGAATAGCCAATGGCTGACCCTTTCTGCGAAGGATTTGGTGGGCGCGATGGTATCAGGGGTTCCTAGAAAAACACTTATGGGGAGTAGGTGTCCAAGGCTTGCATTGTTGGAGACGCAGATATCACGTATGGGCCCTGATGGCTGGTGTCACTATTAGCATGCAAATACCAAGGTGATGAGTGAGCATGGAACCTGCTCACCAACCATCAACACCCCTAGATGGACAAGCTTTTTCAACCAAATATTCATTGTCAAACTCTATCAAGCCTCTGCAAACTTCATGGAGAGGAAGAACCTCGGCCTTGGAGATATGTTGAACTGAAGGAAATATTTATAGGGTGTCGAGATTGATCTTCACACAGGCTGGTCAACATTCCTGCACATTCTGTCATCGAGTATATTTGGTCTCAACATCTACGAAGGCGTGAACAGAGCGATCTCTTGTTTTCTAGGGATTCTGGTTATTCAACTTCATAGGTCATGGCGTCTCGCTGTCTACTATAGTAGGTGGCAATGAAATTCCTCTGGTACAGTAGATCCATGTTTCATATTCCCTAAAGTGTACGCCTCCATGTTGCGTTGGCTTCGCCCCATGTGAGCAATGGATTCATTGGCTACTTTACTCATTTTTGTCAGCCATTCCACACAAAGTCACCTCATAGGGATGGCTTCCTCTGGAATTAACACATGCCGCACTTGTGAACCGAGAAAACTGTGCCACTGGACAAGACTCCCACCTCAGGCGTATCTTGGATGGCATCGGAGGAATTGGCCAATCTGCGATGAGGCAGATTCCATGTGTGAACACCCCCTCCGCTGTCATTTCCACACAAGATGGGATATTTTCACTTCGAGATTCTTATTAAGTTGTTCGATCAAAGGAAGCTTCATATCCACCATCCATGTTCTACTTATCTCGCCACCAATCTTTCTCTTCTGTATGCCGCGGGTGGTATGGATCGCGATACATTCTGAGCCATGGATTGAGGCCGACCCTCATGCAGCAGTCGATTGAAATAGGCCCTGCCCTTTTTCACAATGGAGAACTCAATTATTTTCCCATGTCGATTCACCCTACGAAATAAACCATACACGTTGATCTTTTCTCGCTTTTATCATAGCTGTTGATCATTTTGGCCTCTACGCCTCTACGCCTTTTCGCAATTTGAGATTGTTGTTTTACCCACACAAGTATGGATTTTGAAATTGCTGTAGGCCATATATCTACCCCAAGCCACATCTCAACCATCGAAAGCTTCCAGTCATTGACAGATTTCATGATCCAGGAAAGGAGCTTGGATCGCGCATGTTTGTTCGCGCGAGGCGATCTGAAACCATTGATCTGCCTCTGATCAATGTCATCCCTTGAATATGGATCACACCCAACATCACAATACACTTGCTGCTTTCATCGTTAAAGGATGGTCACACGATATTCGAGTGCTGGTACCCTTATTGAACCTCTGTCAAACCCTCGAATCAACTGTTAAAACAGAGTGTTAACACAATTTTGAGATGAAGACGGAGGGAAGAAAAAGATGAAAGTAACAGGGCCTATCTTTGAGGTGAAGGAATATACATTTGCTGATATAACACATGATTCCACATCTCAATTTAAAAACAAGATAGAATTGTTGGAGAAGTATAATTTTTTAGGAAACTTTGAAGTTGTATTCAAAAGTAAGAAAAAATTCTAATCAAGACGTGCCTCTTATTGTTGTTAGAGACCATTCCTAGAACACTTTGAAACTAGACTTAGAAACCAAGAACAAGGTTGTTGAAATGAAGATGGATTTGGAAAACATCCCAATCCCTGACATGATACGTGTGCACAAGAAAACAAGGGATATTCTCTTTACTGATCTATTGAAAGCTACATTGAATTTGTCGAAGTTGTAGACCAGTAAAAGCAGAATTGAGAATCAATTGGGGCAGGAAAGGGTGGAGAACAAATCCCACCAAGCACAAATAAATAAATTGCATATGGATGTGATGGATGTCGAAGGCCAAGAAGATAAAGGGTTAGGTATACAAAATATTCTAAATGAAAAGAAGAATGCCATTCAACTATTAAAAAAAAATTAAAGATACCCTCTACACAGCTGATACGGGCATCTAAATTGGATGAACTTGAGAAGGAAAAAGAGAGATTGAGTAGTGAGTTGATTGATTGAAAATATAAGTTATCAAAATTTTCTGAAAAAGAGAAATAGTGGCAAAAAGACATGGCCCTAGTGGTAGAGAGTGAGAATACTATGAAAGAAAAATTTGAAGAAATGGAAAAGAAATTGCATGAGAAAGAAAAAGAGTTATAAGACAAGGATAAAGATTAGAATTGAGAATTATTCCTCCTATAAATAAATCCAATGAACAAAAATTTTTCTAGGATATGTCACAAGTTATCCTGAAATATTTACAGCTAACTGGATTAAAAAATCAAATAAAAACCTGGAAAATTTGGCATTGCAAAGGGAACTAGAGAGAAAGACTTGGGAAACCAAATCTCAGGCTTGGGAAGATAAATACCAAGAATTACAGACCAAGAATGATAAGCTAATGAAACAGGACACAATCCAATTACCATTGCAAGGGGAAAAACATATAATTTAGGATGCCATCATAGAGTAAGCAAGCAAATTAAGACATTATCTTGATTTTATGTTGGATAAAGAGGTGGTGATTCAGTCATCCTAGAAAAGTGTGACAGCAGTCAAAGATAAATTGAATAAGAATCCAATTGAATATGCCAACAGTTCCATCAAATTTTTGAATGGATTGACAAAATATGATTTTAAGAATGCAAATATGAAGGACATAATATCAATGATAACCTGGTCTAGAAAGGTAGTCAACAAATATCATCATTTAGACATAGGACATGCCAAAATTGATATCACAACGCATCAACTGAAGCTATTTAGGAATATGTTTGATCCCTTATTTAAGAAATTACTCCCATTATTTTGGGAAGAAAAAGGAACAATGTTGACTCAAAAGAAATACTAGGATAAGTTCATTTAGTGCAAGTTGGATCACGCTTATTTTGTTGATATGAATGAATCATTGTCCAGTAAGACAATTGTTGACAATTTTGAAAATGAGTTTGAGATATTTTTTGCTTCAAAGAAGCATGTTCTAATTTAAATAATTATTCATATAGAGACCATATAGAATTGCACGTGTTGGTAAAGGAGATGTCCACTTTGGAGCTACCATCTGTATACCAATGGAAAATAGTAGAAAATTTTGGGAGGACTAAGTACACCTTGCACGATTGAAGACATGCAGATCGTGGAGATTTGAATGTTAAAGAATAGTTATTAGGTAGTATTTTATTTTCTAGAAGTTGTTAGTAATTCATAAGTGTTGATTGACACATGTAAAGGAAGTTGTGCCTATTTTTAGAAGTTAGTTTTATTTTCATGTCATGGAGAAATTGAGTAAGAACCTATAAGTTGTATGGAAAAAGGGTTGGAACCCATGATATTTTTGTTGATGTAATTGTAACTTTGGAATGTATTCATCTGTATTTATTATGTATTGTAACCCGATGTTTATTCCGGGATGTATTTTAATGTATTTGAGTCATGTCATACCATGATGTTTTTTCCGGGAAGTTTCTATAACGAGAAAGTCATTACAAGTTATTGTGGGTAACCCTTCTATTGGTCAAGGGCTAAAGTCCCAACAATTGTGGGGCCCTTGGGTTATTAGACTATCCTAGTGAAATCAACCCTAGGTAAGTCACTATAAGTTAGGTCAATAGTCCCCACTATTGTGTTAAGGATAAACCTCCTTATTGGGTGGAGGAGGAAAAGTCCCCACAAGTTGTGGGGCACTAGGGTTATTAGACACTCCTAGAGATGTCGGCTCTAGCAAGTAATTGTTAAGTGAGGCCGACATGCTGGAGTAGGGTTTCAAGTGAATGGAAGAATATGTATAGAGAGTGAGAGCCTCTCTATTTATCATACTCATACACACACAATCACTCATTGGGGTGCATGAGTGAGAGAGGAGAAGCTCTCTCAGTGTGAGAGAGAGAGACTGCTGCTATCAGCAGATCATCTTACTATTTTGGGGTTTTACCTTTTGATGTTGATTCTATCTCTAAGGAAGTTGTGGGGTTTTCTCCTTTATGGTTTCCCCAAGGAAAATTCTTTGTGTCTCTTGTCTCTTGTGTTGTGCTTATGTTTTATTGCTATGCATGTTATTCTCTCAGTTAAAGATCCTAATATTATAATGCTAGCTTATATGATAAAAACCTAACATGGTATCAGAGCTAACCTGAGAAGAAGAAATTGTGCAGTTGTAGAATCTAGGGCTTATTAATTTTTGGGTCTCTCTCCACAATACATCAGCAAAATTATGCTAGGCTGACTCTCCATTGAATGGCGCATCTTTCTGTCGAAGCGGAATTCAATTCCGAGCATTTTCAATTTTCGATGCGGAAATTAGGGCTTTCTACAGAAGAGGAATTTTTTAGTGAGCCCAGCATAGGATTTTTCTCCTCGTCAAAATAAAATTTTAGTGACCTATATCAAGAAATTTGGTTGGGTGAAACTCTAAGAAATTCAAACCCTAGTTTGACCCCGAGTTAGAAAAACCCTAAATACTAAAAATGCTGAGTTTTGGTACATTCGCTATAAACCAATATTGGCGAAGTATCAGGAGCTGAAAATTACAAGGGCCAGAGCTAAAATCCTGGTGAACACTATGTCCAAAATCCAGCCTCATATTCGCTATATTATGGTAGATATGATCCCTCCATGTTAGGGTTCCAGCCTCTTCCAGAATTCATCCCTAAAAAGCACACCTAGGGAGAATTGAAATATATTGCGCTACAGAGGTCCAAATGGCGTTTCTGAAGATGTTATAGAAATTTCAAGGACTTTAATTTATTTTGTCTGAATTTTATACTTAGAAGATGAACAAGTGACACGAGGTGGTCCATACAACTTCGCTATTTTGAATAGTCTTGTAACAGGTCACCTTGGGAAAATGATCATAAATCCCAATTGGTAAAACCAATTCTAATGAAATATGTGGTGTTGGATCGGGGACATACGAGGTTACCTCAATGAAAAATTTCAGACATGTAGGAGTAGTAATTGCATATATATGACAGAAATAGTGATAGGAATTTCTGTAGAAGAAATTGGAAAAATAGGGCTTCCTGCTACGGGAGCTTCCCTCCACTGTTTTCAGAAAAGAAGTACATTGGATAGCTCCATTTGAAGATATCTATCTGTCTATCCAATCAGATCTGAAAGATTCCAAGTTTTGAAAATTACGGTTTCTGTGACAAACCCTAGATCAGCCAGCTCCGGAGCCAGGACAGATACCTCAAATCGGTAAGATCTAATCCTTTGCTATTTTCATTTGAGGTTCTCATTTCAAAGTGATCTATCACATCAGCTTGATGATAAGCTTGGTGAAGTTCAAAACTTCCAAGCATGGAAGTATATGATCTCTTTGAAGAACATGAATGGGACACCTACATGAGTAGAAAGGTTCTAGTTCCAGAGGGAGATGAGGCTAGAAGCCTTACACAAGAAGAACTTGGTCAAGGCCAAGAAGATCATTGCTGATTCAGTCACTAATCAACTTGTACTACAAGTGTCTTCCCTAAATAAACTGAAGATGTTTGATTCCTTAACCAAGCTATTTGAAGGGAAGAACATACATCAGAAGATGACCTTAAGAAACCAGTTGAAGAATGTGAATATCTAGAATGCAGAGACCATGCAGTCATAAGGGTCTCTCAAATCAAAGAACAACTTGAAGTGGTAAAAGAGGAAGTGAAGGATGTAGAAGTGGTGATGGCCACCTTGAATGGCCTCCTAGGATCATGGGATTCATTCATTCGAGGAATGTGTGCCAGAAGGAAGTGATTACTTTCAGTGGAATCTGGAAAGAAGAGGAAGCTCAACCCATAAGAAGAGAAGAGAAGATGGAAGCAACTGAAGATCAAGCTCTCACCTTCCAAAGAAGATACCTCAAGTGATGAGGACAATGAAGAACTCAACTCTTGAAGAACCTCTTATCCACCTTAGCATTTGGAAAATAAATGATGCTTTTATGAATGAAGAAGACGATGAAGTTGAAGGCTCAAGAAGGAGTCTACCCATGAAACAAATAAAGATAAGTATTCAATTGTCATTTCATTATTTTGTTATGCATTTGTTTATATTTAGTTAATGTATTATGCATGATAGAATGTTTTCATTAATGACAATATACTACTAATATGCATGTGATGGGTAAGTAGCTCATGGTTCTATACAACTATCCATTGCTACTTATCTAGAATGAAACCTCTTTGCTGACATATTGGATCAGTGCACAATCTCAATGTTGTCCTGGTAGAGATCGAAGACATCTAGAAAAGTTTCTGTGATATATGGATGAATGTTGTATTGGCTAAAGTAGTTGCATGATCATATATTTATGAATAAGAATTTTCCAGTATGAATATTCCTTATGAAATGTTTCTAACCATACAAATTCATTTGCTTGTAGGAAAGATCGCATACATAATCACCTACAAGCAAAGAAGAATGAAGACTTGTTCTGAAGAACAAGTGATGACAGTTCAAAGACAAAGAATAATATGACGAGTGCAGTGACATCATTAATGCAGAAACTTCTAGCCACCAAGAAGAAGGGGAAGAGACCAGTTCTAGAAGAATGATGTCTAGGATGAAGTATCAAGGCCTAAAGAGAAGTTCATAGTTCCATCATGCAGTAGACAGAAACATCGTGGGATACAAAGCAAGATTCATAGCACGAGGCTTCTCACAAAAAGAAGGCATAGACTACAAATAGACATTTGCAGCCAGTAAGAGTTTAAACACATATATGATGAGCTTTATGAATATCTTAACCTTTTATACAACATTGAAGATGCAAGTCTATAAACTAGATGGTCACATAGAATATTAGTAGCATAGGAATCTACTTGTCACTCCAGTACAGAATGTTTCAGTGCATAGAGTACAGAAGACAGAGGGAGTATGATGCTCCACTTCAGAGGGAGTGACTGCAAAATATATAAGGTTTGACATGGTACGACAGGATGGATAGATTACTGATGACTCTAGGATTTATTGAGAGTAAAGTAGATTCTAACCTTTGCTTCAAAGTTGAATGCGGAAGACCATTGATGCTCCTATTGTGTGTCGATGCACTACTTTCTAGGTATGGAGGTGTGGCAGAGTACAGATGGAATCTTCCTTGGACAAGGGAAGTATGTAGTAGAGATCCCAAAGAGGTTTGGGATGACCGACTCCAAGGCTATGGCCACACCTATGGCATCGAACCTAAATCTCTTGAATGATGCTTCATTAGAGTTGGTTGATGCTATGATGTATCGTTAGATGATTGGGTCCTTGATGTACCTGATGAACACGAGACTAGATATTTGCTTTGCTGTGAACACCTTGAGCCAATTCTTGATAGATCTGAGACATGTTCACTTGATTACTGCAAAGCATATTCTGAGGTACTTGAAGGGTACAATTGATTATGGGCTCAAGTATGATGCGAATGAGAAGATTAACCTGGAGGGTTATGTTGATTCAGATTGGGTAGGTAGTGCCATCGATAGGAAGATCACTTCAGGGTGTTGCTTCAATATGGAATCAGGTGTGATCTCTTGGTTTAGCAGGAAGAAATACTATGTGGCACTGAGTACAGCTGAAGCAGAGTATGTCGCAGCTTGTTTAGCTAGTTGTGAGGTAGTATGGCTAAGGAAGCTTCTATCTGATTTATTTGATCTCCAGTTGGATGCTACTTGTATACATTGTGACAACCAGAGTTACGTAAAGTTGTCAGAGAATCCATTGTTCCATGACAAGTCGAAGCATATCGAGATCAAGTACCACTATATCAGTGATATGGTTCAAAGGGGAGCAGTGAAGCTCAAGTATGTTGCGACAGAGGAATAGATAGCTGATGTATTGACAAAGCCATTGGCTAGGGTGAAGTTCGAGTACTTTAGGGAGAATATTGGTGTTCTCCAAATAGAGGTTTCCTCCAAGGGAAAGTGATGAGTCCCATAGCCATTCTGACATGGTGAGAGGATTGGTTCCTTCCATGGTTAGATGTAGGGGTTGATCCATTCTATCATGGTGAGAGGATTGGTTCCTTCCATGTCAAATATGAGTGCTGAGATCCACAACCATCCTGACGAGTACGTCAGATATAAGGGCTGAGCCATTCTATCATGGTGAGAGGATTGGTTCCTTCCATGTCAGATATGAGTGCTGAGATCCATAGCCATTCTGATGAGTAGGTCAGATATAAGGGCTGAGCAATTCTATCATGGTGAGAGGATTGCTTCCTTCCATGCTAGATATGAGTGTTGGCCATTCTATCGAGTAGGACAGATGTAAGGGCAATTTACATTATTTGAATGGAGCTGCCTAGTGAGGTACCAGGAACACTCAGTCTAGGACTAAGTAGCCATTCTGATGTGATAGAGGGATGTGTTCCCACTTGATTAGATGTAAGGGCTGAACCATTCTATCATGGCTAAAGGATTAGGTTCCTTCCATGTTAGATGTGAGTGTTGGCCATTCCAACGAGCAGGTCGGATGTAAGGGAAATTGCCATTCTCTAGGAGAATGGAGGCACCTGGTCAGTTACCAGGTAGCTTAGTCGAGGAGGACTGGGGCCCATTCTGATATGACTGTAGGATTGGTTGCTACAAGATCATATATGAGTGCAAGCCCTTCCATCATTGTGGTAGGATGTGTTCCCACTTGGGTGGATGTAAGTGCAGGCCCTTTCATCATTGTGGTAGGATGTGTTTCGACCTGGGTGAATGTAAGTGCGAAAATCTTTCATCATTGTGGTAGGATGTGTTTTGTCCTGGGTGAATGTGTGGAAATCTTTCATCATTGTGTTAGGATGTGTTCCGGCCTGGGTGATAGTCTTTCATCATTGTGGTAGGATGTGTTCCCGCCTGGGTGAATGTGCGGAAATATTTCATCATTCTGGTAGGATGTGTTCTGGCCTAGGTGAGAGTCTTCCATCAATGTGGTAGGATGTGTTCCCGCCTAGATGGATGTGAGTACTGTGTCTTTCTAATGAGTAGGTCAGATATAAGTGATGAAGAAGACCTACATGGAGGCTAGGCCTATAGCCAACATGAAAAAGGACTGGCTCTATAGAACTTCCTATGACAAGAAAAATCATGAGATAGCACCCGTGATGATCCAGATCAAGTGATGATCCAAATCTAGTGATGATGATCCAGATTGAGTGATGATCTAGATTTAGTGATGATGATCCAGATCGAGTGATGATCTAGATTCAGTGATGATGATCCAAATCGAGTGATGATCTAGATCCAGATGAAGATGACTTGAAGACGAAGATGACGAGAACTCAATGATGATCTAGATGATACAGAGAAGAAGACTTGTACTGATAAATTATGTCAAGAGAATACCTTCCTAGTTAAGAGGGAGTGTTGATGTAATTGTAACTTCGGAACGTATTCATCTGTATTTCTTATGTAATGTAACCCGATGTTTATTTTGGGATGTATTGTAATGTATTTGAGTCATGTCATACCCCGATGTTTTTTCCATGAAGTTTCTATAATGAGAAAGTCATGACAAGTCATTGTGGGTAACCATCCTATTGGTCAAGGGTTAAAGTCCCCACAGTTGTGGGACCCTTGGGTTATTACACTATCCTAGTGAAGTAGACCCTAGGTGAGTCATTGTAAGTTGGGGCAATAGTCCCTACCATTGTGTTAAGGATAAACCTCCTTGTTGGGCGGAGGAGGCAAAGTCCCCAGAAGTTGTGGGGCACTAGGGTTATTAGACACTCCTAGAGATGTCGGCTCTAGTAAGTAATGGTTAAGTGAGGCCAACATGTTGGATTAGGGTTCCAAGTGAATGGAAGAATATATAGAGAGAGTGAGAGCCTCTCTATTTATCATACTCATACACACACACTCACTCATTGGGGCACATGAGTGAGAGAGGAGAAGCTCTCTTAGTGAGAGAGAGAGAGACTGTTGTTGTCGGGAGATCATCTTACTGTTTTGGGGTTTTACCTTTTGGTGTTGATTCTATCTCTGAGGAAGTTATGGGGTTTTCTCCTTTATGGTTTCCCTGAGGAAAATTCTTTGTGTCTCTTCTCTCTTGTGTTGTGCTTATGTTTTATTGTTGTCCATGCTATTCTCTCAGTTAAATATCCTAAGATCATAATGCTAGCTTATATGATAAAAATATAACAATTTTGAGTTATGTATTTTGAGACTTATCTTTAATAAAATTACAGAGCCGAATGTTGGCCTTTCTTCAAAGATTCATGTGTGATTTCTGATTAAAGTCTGTACTTTCCTTTCTTTGTGAATGTTTTAATGTTTTACCTTTCATTATGTATTTCTTCACGTTTGAAATGAGTGTTTAATGGTTCAAAATTCATATGTATATGCTCTGGCTATTATTTCAGATATCCACAAAATGTTTCAACTAAAATTAATGAAAAATTCATCTTATGGTGATCTTTATTTATTGACTTTACTTATTTCTTTCTTACCACCAAACAATCAACATTTTGACTGTAACTAAGTAGTTATCTTGCCTTTTTTGAAGTTCAATGCACACAACGTTTTGATTCGTAAACATATATTTTGACTCCATAGCCCAATGTTTACTTGTTGTTGGGGCGCGCACCTTAATGGTCCCTAATTTTGGTAACTCCGCGGTTTTTGTGGAAGTTTGTAAGCGGAGTTGCGACTCAAAATAGTCTTAGGGGTATCGAGGTTGAGTAAAATCCTTATTTTTGTAATAAAACCATGGTTTAAGTCCAGGGTTTAGGGATCGGGGTGCCCATGGTTAAAGCCCATGGTTTTGTAATAAGTGCACTATAAATAAGCACTCTTGTAAAGAAGTCAGTTTAGGCTTTTGATGTAAGCTGAATTGATGCGAAGCTAAAGCTTGTTTTGTAAGTAAGCTTAAGTCCCAGCTGTGTGTGCAGAGGGTTTTGGGTGATTAAGAAGATCTGTAGCTGTGTGTGTAGAGATCTGCAGCTTAGTGTGCAGCTTGAGGAATTGAAGGGATCTGCAGCTGAGTGCGTAGATCAGAACTGTGGTTTTTGTAAAGAGTTGAATAAAACACAGTTCTGTGGACGTAACCCATAAATTGGGGGTGAACCACGTTATATCGTGTGTTGTGGTTCTGTTTTTTTGTTGTTATGTTCTTTTATGCATTAATAATTATATAACTGATAAGTAAGATCACTGCTAAATACTAACTTCACTGTGAATTCCCAGTAAAGGGTTAAGCAAGGCACTGTTTGTTTATCTAACTGCGAAGCTAAATAAGTGAACATCAAAGCTCTGTATTTTAATGATTATCATTTGTTAGAAGCTAAAGGTACAGTAATATCCCTCTTCTGCTTGCAGAAACCTGATTCTGCGGCACCCCATAGTTGTTTCAGGTGAGACTGCAACCTGTTCGTAGGTTGTTGCCGAAAGGGCCAACACTGTGGGTCTTTTGTTGGTGCGAAGACAAAAGTATAGAACCTGGGTCTGCCCTAAGCCCAACAAATTGGTTCCGTTGCCAGTTGAACTCAATATCTGCTCAAGAGGGGTTTATGTCGTACCTCAAGGGCTATGTTTTGGAGACCCTCAATGAAAGAAATTGGTGATTGGATTGAAGAGACTTATCTGAACTTTGCTGTACAAGAGAACAAAGATCAGTGTTGTAGTTCAAACGAATTTTTACAAAGGTACATTTTTTCTGATGTTGATGAAATTTTCTTTGGTAGTATCCACATAGAGTTGCACTAGTGGTTATCCAGGTTAATAGAGAGAAGGACAAACTTCCAAGAAGGTTAGTTTCCTGATTGGACCCCCGCAAGAATTAATATATTGAAAAGGGTGAACAACGAGATATCCCGTGCTGTTGATTTTTGGACAGCGCAAACCCTTGAAGCATTTGTGACGGAGTTCACCATCGACACAAGTACGTCCTTCAGCCAAGCCGAACATCAGTTCTTCAAAGGACCAAGGGGTATGTACTTGAATTCATTTAGTTTGAGAATTAAAATGCTATTGGCTGAAAAAGGTATATTGCTTATTGAATCAGACTGTTAGATTTAGTATTACTAATCTATGTTTACAAGTGAAAGCACCTTCGACAAGCAAAGTGGTTTGCTGCGAAGTGGAAAAAGGTACAAGAGAAATTTTGAGTCCTATACCCTAGGTCAGAATACTGAGTCTAACCCCATAAGTCCAGTAGCCTCAGAGCCCGAAGAAACCCCTTCTGTTGGAAACCCTCTAGTAACCCCGCAGTGAAGACCTATTATCCCTGAGAACCCATCGCAGTCTGAAAGTAACCCTAGCCCGAGTATTCCTATTGCAGGTCAGTCTACCCCAGTAAGTTCCCCCACCCTCCTACTACCAGTCCCCCTCCCTCCCCCCCTATATCCACGATGGCCCATGTGAATGACGACATTAAGCTCCATGTTTTCAAAGGAACTGGATCAGAGGATCCAGAACAGTTCTGGTTCTTATGCGAAGTAGTGTGGACTACTAAGAACATTATGGATCAAGATACAAGAAGAGTGCAGCTAGTAACTTCTTTTAGAGACCACGCTTTGACCTGGTTCATGAAGTATTCCAGTACTCAGAACCATGTCTTGGCTGATATAAAAGCAGCAATGATAAAGAAATTTAAGAAGCCTAAATCAGATTCACAGTGTATCACTGAGCTAAAGGAAATTCAGCAGAGGTGAGGAGAATCGGTGTGGGACTTTGATCAAAGGTTCAAAGTTCTGCTAGATCAATTTAGTTTCACTATTGGACCAGCGCAGCATAAGGAATGGTTCATCGCAGATTTGTTACCACACATCAGGACTCCACTCATGCAACAGAAGGTTGTGGATCAGCAGGAGGCTTTGGAAATCGCTATGAAGCTTGAAACAGCCCCTGTCGAAGATAATTTTGGTATCGCTCAAATACGAGCACAGTTGGCAGTGATGGCTCTGGAGCTTCGCGATATGAAAAAATGGAAAGGTAGTCACAAAGAGGTTTGGTGTACACGATGTCGGACAGAGGGTCATGACAAGGAACAGTGCCCTGTGGTAAGAAATTTCTTGAGCTCTGGTGCACCAAACCCGTTCAACCCTAGTGTTCTATATTGTGAGATCTGTAGGACAACTGGCCAGCATCGAACTGAAGATTGCTATCTTCTGCAGAGGTATGTGCACGTTCCTAAGAACCCTTATTGTAAGTTCTGTAAATTAGTGGGACACAATGAAGATGAGTGTCACAGCTTTGACCTCATGAGAGAAAGCACTTATGATGGTTATCGGGTATAAAATGATGGCCAAGGCAATGATGGATATGGTTACCGTGGTAGTACATCAGGTCGCGAAACTTTTGGAGGTTGTGGTCATGGTGGTATGGCTGGTAGAGGACGAGGCCAGGTTGTGTGCTATAACTGTAACCAGGCAGGACATCTAGCTAGATACTGTTAGAACCCAACTACAACATGTCGATATTGCAGAGCTGTCAACCATGTGATTGAGAAATTCCCACAGCTGATCGTGAAGATTGAAGAAAGAAATAGTGGCCCTACTCAGAATATTTAGCTGATCGCTATGGAGCAACGACCTGTCCCAGCCATTAATGTTGTTACCAGGAGTGGAGCTATGACGAAAGTACAGAACAAGGAGAAATATCCTGTCGAGGCTTCGGTTCATAAGACCCCAGAAAAATTCCCAGCATTTGATGTCGAAAGAGAAAAAGAGACATTTATGAAAGCCAAGAGAGACTTTGCTGACCCCAACACCTCAGTAGCACCTGCGCAACATCCTCAGCAGTAGTCGCAGCTGCAAGAAGCTTCGAGGGATAAAGTAAGTACACTGTTCTCCTTTTTATAGAGTTGCATAAAGCTCTTAAGAAATCAGAATACTTTAAATGAGTTGCAGAAAGTTATTGCTTCTTGCGAACCTCAACGAAGTTCTGGTAAGGAAAAAACTGTTCATAGAGTCAGAAGAACTGGTAGGGAGATGAGATTGAATGCTCAAATAGGAGAATATGACATGACTGATGTCATCTTGGACCTAGGATCAGAAGCAAATGTCTTAACTAAGCAGACATGGGAACAAATGGGAAAACCTACTCTGGAATGGTCCCCTATAGAGTTGATATTAGCCAATCAGCAAAAGATTGTGCCCCTAGGAAGACTCCCTAGTGTATTAGTAGATATTGATGGAGTCAATACCCTAGCAGACTTTGAGGTAATTGAAATAATTGATGACAGCAACCCCTATCCAGCACTGCTAGGCATTGAATTGGCAATAGATAATGATGCAGTAATCAACTTGAAGAAGAGGCAAATGAATTTCGAAGGGAAAGGACTGAGAGTCATAGTACCATTGGATCCTTCTCAAGGAGAGAGGTACACTGAGCCAGTAAAAGATGAAGACCAGGATGTTTTGGACCATATCTACAATATCACAACGAAGGAAGAAGATTATGTTGATCCTACTGCTGAAGGTATCATGGATTGACAGTGTGATAGGTCCTGCATAACGGATTCAGATGATGGCCTAGAGAATTGGCAGAATAGACTGTATGAGCTACATGGACATTGATGTGCAAGAATTACCAAGTCTCTCAGATGGCTTAGTTCACAAACAAGAACCTTACCTGTTTTTGATGGTTCGAAAGACCCAGAAGAGTTTATTGTGCAATTCTCAGAATAGGTACCAGACTCACAGAAAATGGAGACTCTAGATTCAGCATTCAAAGCCACAGTAGCCAGATGGTGGAATGGTCACAAAAAGTACATTCATATTTTGGAAACGTGCCAGAAGTCCCTTTGCCTAAGATTCAGGGATCAACCCTAGGAGGTGCGAAGCAGGTTTAATGGTAAGACTAGTCCTCAGGGAAATTTGGAGCAATGCTACGAAGCATGGAAGCATGTACCTCGTGAAGAATGGGTACATAGGTTTGTGCACGCCCTGGAACCTATAGCAAAGAACTGGTATGCGGAGGTCGAGCTTCGCCACGGTACTGTAAGTTGGGATAGTCTTGTTGATAGTTTTGTGTTGACATTTTCTATTAATGAGGTTTGTCCTGCTTTGGACACAGCTGTTAGGTTGATCCATACTAAATTATTTGATGATCAAGAAATAGTAGAATACTAGCCTGATTGGAAGGAACAAGAAGCCAATGTAGTAGAATGTTATAACCTCGCAATTGATGAGGATGACAATCCATGCAATGTTAACATTCCTGAGTTAAAAAGACACTGCGAAGTATATGGACCAGTAGTTGAAGGACCTGAAGTGACTCAGCCCCTGAAGACGTGGACTTTAAATATTGGATCAGAAGAAAACCCTAAGTATGCTACCATTGGAGATTATTGGGATCAAGAAATGGTGAGCAAAGAGACCCAACTTCTCCATGAATATCAGGACCTATCTCTGACAGGGTTCTCAAAAATGAAAGGAATCGTTGAGGTGGTGGAAGACATTCTTTCGTGGGTTGAAGTTCGAAGCCATGTCGAAGATGGTATCAGGAAATGTCGACTGTCCTTATTTTGGTGCAGCCAGAGTTACTGCTTGTGCCGAAGAAGGAAATATTCGTCGAGGCTTAAAATACGACCATTGGAAGAAATCAAAATTGATGGCACCAGTACGCTACCTGTATTAACTGCCTGTATTAATGAGATCTTGGAAAATCTACCACCATTTGGACAAGATCTTTGTCAGATTTGGTATCATCAATGCACATTTATGACAGATGTTGTGGATGGATTCTATAAGAAGACACCTACACCCATGACGTTCGCATTCTACAATTTCTTGAGTTTTACAATTGCATCCATGTCAGCTGATAGCGAGCTTCAGAAGTTAGTGAGAGAATTTGAACAGGAGGGTCTACTGCACCTTTTCAGCCACCCACCTGCATCTGCGCCCCACGAAGAGACTCCCCTAGCACCAACCCATCCAATGCAGACACGCTCTACCAGAAAAAAATTTAAGCCTGAAGTTCATTCTAAGCGGAATGAAGACAGACACCAGCAATCAGGGAAAACACCGAAGGATCCCGAGATGAATCTGTCGGGCTCAGCAGAGGTCCCTCTTGAAGAGGATGAGAACATTGCACCGCAGCATCCATTGTATCTTCCGCCAGTTCGAATAGGAGTTCAGCTCCCTCGGCGGACGAAGAAGTTCACATTATGCACCCCTTCGTTGCCACCGGGTGTGCAACTGGTTGGTACAATGACAGGGAAAATAGACCGGCTCAAGTACACCAACCATGATACACATGATCATGGGAAATTTCCACAGTTTACACCTAGGACATACTTACACTCTGTCTGCTATCAGGAGACTGGAGCGACATTACTGGAAGTGAAACAGTGGGCTGTTGGCTTAGACAAAGCTGGTTTGTTGAAGATGCTCGATGTGCCCCACTTCGGTCACAGCACACAGGTAACCGTGGTGGTCAAACAATTATTGGAATTGGTGCATGATGGGTACCTATGGATTGGAAACTAGAAAATCGCTATCAATGGAAAACTCATTCACCAGATTACGGGCCTACCAAAGGAAGGGCCTGACCCTAGCATTGAGTTTTTGGGAAAACATGAAGATGTGAAGCTAGCACATAGCATGAAGGAACGCTTCAGGCTAACGAAAGGGAAGCGAGGGTATCAAACCTCAGCCATTCAGCATCACAACATTCGATTCCCTACAGAGATCTTAGCCTACAAGCTAACGCGGAAGTGCAGACCAAACAAAGTACCTGCCCTGATTGTCAGTATTGCTGTGAACTATGCAGAAGGATACATTTACAACTAGGCAGCATACATCGCTAAGGAATCTCTTGAAGATTCCCGCGACATGTAGGAAAAAGGTAGACCCTTTCACTATTCATGGATGATCGTGCTTATTTCTTTGATCAGGTGGAAAGATCCCACTGAGGCGCAATTTATTGAAGTACCTCCAAGCATGCCAGGTGCAGCGAGGTACGTATCGCTATGGGTGTCGCAGGACAAAGCATCCCAACAGATGACAAACACCGTGTTCACCTTTTACACCATGAGTATCTCATATGAGATTGTAAAGACCTCGTGGCTCAGTAATGAGCTATTCTCTCAATATGATGGATTGGCCACCTTCAGGGCCGACATGCACAATGTATTCATCCAAGCCCATGCAGATAAGAAGAAGGCATGCTGGAATTTTCCATATGTGGTGACCAAAGAAAACATCCTCGCGGTAGTTCAGCAGTGGTTGGCTGACTGGTTGAAGGACGCAGGAACGAAGCCCAGCATTCCAATCCCTGCGGTCACCAATGTGGGCGCTAGCCCTACTCAAACACAGCAGCAAGACCCCCCAGAGGACAGCGAAGAGCAAAGTGAGTCACAGCAGAGTGAAAGTGACCAGGTTGGAGATGAAGGAGATGAAGGAGAAGAAGAGGAGTCGGTCAAAACTATCTCAGACCCTAATCGACTAGATAAGCGCAAGTCACCAGAGGCCGAAGAAGTGACCAAACCTCAGTCTCGAAATAAAATGAAAGCGTCGAAGGACAAGAATATCGACGAAGATCCCATCTTGACAAGTGAGGAGCTTACTTAGGTTCTGTCGAAATCCACAGAAGTTCCCACCAAGAAATGGTCAGAGTTTGCAGTCACACATCTTGATCCCATCACTGGTGTAGCAAAGCGAATCTCGGAGCTAAAGGAGTTAGCAGAAAAATCAGCGACTGGCGCTGCGACAAGTAGTGCCCCAGTACCTGTGTAGCCAGACACAAGACAATGGCCAGTTAGAGAACACCAGGGACAAGTGTCAAGTGCCGCCCTCATCATAACCGACGCAGCATCTCACGTGGAGATGAGCATGATAGTTGCAATAGATTACACTAAGATGTCCATGATGGAATTACATCTCTATCAGTCAGCTATCATGAAGGAAATCCAAGCATGAGACCACTACTCACAAATACAGTTGAAAAATACCAGGAAGCAGAATGATAGCCTCGCAGCACAGTTGGAGGAAGCGGAGCAGAGAAAGAGCGATGAAAAATGTAAGCAGGTCACATTGGCGTATGTATTGGAGGAGGCATGTCGAATTCTTCCTGACTTTGACATCCAGAATGAGGAAGAACCGGAGCAAAGAATCGCCAAACTAAAAGACTACGCACAGCAGTCTCCCAGTGAAATAGAGAAACTTAAAGCAGAGCACGAGGCTCAGATTGCAGAGCTTAAACTTCGCATTATTCCGGAAATCCCACCAGAGGCCAGAGAGCAGCATCGTGCAGACATTCAGGCCTCAGCAACAAAAATCTCAGATATCATGGGAAGCACAACAAAACTGCTAGAGGAAAGTGTCAACGCCTGGACAACACTGCAAGAAAATCCCAAAGTACAAAAGCTGCAGGAAACCATCAAGTAGCGACAAGTAGAGTTGGACGCAGTAAAAGTGGAAATTAGGACCCTCCCTCCTATGCAAAAAATTCTTAAGGTAAAACAAATCAAGGAACTCCAGCAGGAGATTGAGTCGTACAGGAAAAAAGCAACACTGTTGGAAGACTCTATGCAGCCCCTTGTCAATGAGGCCTTGGAATTGAGTATTGCTATGGACAGCCAACTCAAAATTTTGAAGGAATACGATGCATTTGCACAGGAAAAGGCTAGTGAAGCATCAGCGACAGCATTACAGGAGCTGGTGGAGAAGGAACAAGCAGCTGAAAATATCATACGTGGCCTCAACAAGTAGTTCACTATCTTCGCTAGCAAAGTTCTCCCACCAGATGAGCAGCTGAGTGTCCCGAGACGGGACACTGGTGAGCCTTAGGGGCCTGTTGGGGCGCGCACCTTAACGGTCCCTAATTTTGGTAACTCCACGGTTTTTGTGGAAGTTTGTAAGCGGAGTTGTGACTCAAAATAGTCTTAGGGGTATCGGGGTTGAGTAAAAGTCTTATTTTTGTAATAAAGCCATGGTTTAAGTCCAGGGTTTAGGGATCGGGGTTCCCATGGTTTAAGCCCATGGTTTTGTAATAAGTGCACTATAAATAAGCACTCTTGTAAAGAAGTCAGTTTAAGCTTTTGATGTAAGATGAATTGATGCGAAGCTAAAGATTGTTTTGTAAGTAAGGTTAAGTCCTAGCTGTGTGCGTGGATGACCTCTGCAGCTATGTGCGTAGAGGGTTTTGGGTGATTAAGAAGATCTATATTTCTGTGCACAGAGATTTGCAGCTTAGTGCGCAGCTTGAGGAATTGAAGGGATCTGCAGCTGAGTGTGCAGATCAAAACTGTGGTTTTTGTAAAGAGTTGAATAAAACACAGTTCTATGGACGTAACCCCTAAATTAGGGGTGAACCACATTATATCCTGTGTTGTGGTTTTGTTGTGTTGTTGTTATGTTCTTTTATGCATTAATAATTATATAACTAATAAGTAATATCACTGCTAAATACTAACTTCACTGTGAATTCCCAGTAAAGGGTTAAGCAAGGCATTATTTGTCTATCTAACCGCAAAGCTAAATAAGTGAATATCAAAGCTCTGTATTTTAATGATTATCATTTGTTAGAAGCTAAAGGTACAGTAATATCCCTCTTCTACTTGCAGAAACCTGATTCTGCGGCACCCCATAGGTGTTTCGGGTGAGATTGCAATCTGTTCACAGGTTGTTGCCGAAAGGGCCAACACTGTGGGTCTTTTGTTGGTGCAAAGACAAAAGTATAGAACCCGGGTCTTCCCTAAGCCCAACACTTGCCATGTTTCAACCAATAGTACAATATGAATATTTATTCTATTTTCATATCTGGCCTTGTTAAAACAATCAGTGAGAGATCCCTCTCTGGAAAGGAAGAAGCCAGCTTTCTTTCCTAAAGTGGTTCTGTTGTTACCTCGAGATCTCCTTCCCACAACTTGAGGTATATTTTGAGTGATAACACCCATTTTTATAAGACTTTAATCACTATGTAGGGACTATACCACATTGATTCAAGCTTCCCTTTTCCAATTTTGTCATGTTTCTGATCGTAGGTCAGAACTTGATCTCCTTCATTAAAAAAATGAGGCTGAACTAATTTATCATATTGAGCCTTGATCTATTTTTTATGTGACTCATTATCCAAATCAATATCTCTGTGAGTCTCATCAAGGTTGAAGAGATAAAGAAAACTTTCTTCTTCAGTAGAAGTTTTGGGAGAAGCTCAACTGCAAGATTGAGTATGGAATTTGACACTCAATAGGTAGGACAACTTCTAGTCCATAGACTAGTTGAAAATCCATGAAACCAGTTGTTGTTTTGACTGAATTTTTATAATTCCATAGTGTAGAAAATAGATTTAAGTGCCAATTGGATTTGTGATCTTTAACCATCCTACGAAGCATAGTCTTCAAGAGCTTGTTAATGACGTCGACCTGGCCATTAGCTTGTGGGCAGTAGGCGATGGAGTTTTCATGAAGAAAACCAAACTTGGTACTCAGCTCAGCCATCATATGATTATGGAAATGTGATCCATGATCAATTAATATGGTTTGTGGGACTCCAAACCTAGCTATGACATGATTGAATAAGAGAGGGTGGAAGTCTTACAATTCTCTAGATATGTAGGAATTTCCTTGGCCCATTTTTTGAAATAATCCATGACTCAATGATGTAAGCAACCCCCTCGGCTGAGGCAGTATTACAATTCGTGAAGTAAATCCCCCATTTGGAAAAAGTACCAACAAAAATGATGGGGTGTAATGGAGAAGGGTGGGTGCACTTCTTTGGATATAAAAGCTGACAGGGTGGGCATTTCTTAACTGCCACATGACAATATTTGAAGTTTGAGGACCAACAATACCCAACACAAATAATTGTTTGAGCTGTAACCATCCCAAAAACATGATCACCATATTCTCTAGAGTGGAAATCATTCATAACTTGTTCAGCCTCGCCATGGATAAGACATCATCGAAGAATGGAGTCAATTCCATGCTGGTATAAGTTGTCATTCAGAGTGGGGTAATACTTAGCATTGTGATGGATGCATCTGCAATCGTCATGGGATATATTGGGATGAAATATTTGGGTTTGGAGATATATGATAAAATTCCATACCACAGATTGTTCATGCTTATCATGAACAAAAAGTCATCTGGAAATGAATCATTGGGCTCAACTTCCATGATAGCATGGGAAGGTCAAATCAACTCCGTGAAGAGAAGGGACTTATTGGAAGGGGTGTTGGAAAATTCAAGATCAAATTCTTGTAGGATGACAATCCAACAAGAATATTCCCCTCCTAGTACCTGATGAATAAGAATATAGTCTATAGGGGTTTGATTTGAAAGAACAATAGTGGTGTGAAGTAGGACATGGCAACGAAAACATTGCACATAGATGACCATATCCAAGGAAAGCTTCTCCACATGTGAGTAGCAAGTTTCAGAATCAAGAAGACTCTTACTGAGGTAATATATCACATGTTCTCAGCCATTCATATATTGTTGCATTACAACCATGCCAATGGTAGTAGTGCAGGCGGTAATGTATAGCAGAAAATCTTTCGAATAATTTGGTGGGTGAATTATAGGCAAGTGTGTTATATATTGTTTCAACTTATTAAAATATGTTTGATCCTAATCATCCCAAAGGAAGGGAGTGTTATTTTTCAAGAGACGCATATAACCATGCATTTTCTCTGTAAATTTACATACAAAACAACGAAGAATTTTTTCCTTCCCTTGCAAACTTTGGAGTTCAATTATATCTGTCGGACGTGGTAAGGCCATGATAGTAGCAATCTTTAAGGGATTAATTTGAATTCCCTCCCTAGAAATAATGAAACCAAGTAAATGTCCAGCTTCAACATGAAAAACACACTTGTGTGGATTGAGCCAAATACGGTAATGATGCAATCGAAGGAAAATGTGTCAAAGATTCCCTACATGATCTTTCTGTTGCTGTGAATGAGCAGGTAGGTCATCTAAATACGGTTACACTATGTGTTTGATATCATGAAAAGAATACGACATGGATCATTGGAAGTTAGCTCTGATGTTCTTCAAATCAAAAGGTAGATTTTGATAAGCAAAGGTTCTCCATGGAAAAATAAATGACATTTTGTGCTGCTCCGTGGGTAAGATATCGATCTAATTATAGGCAAAAAATCCATCCCTAAAGGAAAAAATGACACTTCCAGCATAGTTGTCGATGATCTAATCGATGAAAGGGATAGGAAAGTTTTCCTTTGGAGAAGCTTTGTTTAGGTCCCTAAAATCGATACAAACCCTAATAGTTCCCTACTTCTTGGAAACAGGGACAATATTAGACACCCACTCAGTTAAAGGCATAGGATAAAGAAAACAAACTTTTAAAATATTCTCGAGTGGAGCTAGGGAATTTTCCTCCTAATAAGTCTTGCCATCAAGTATGTATTGATCTAATGCACAATTATTGATGGATCAATCTCGGGAATTTCTTCATTATTCCAAGAAAATACATCGTAGAATTCCTTAAAAAGATCTCGATGTTCTTAAATTTTCGTTGTCGAGCAGTTCTGGCCTATGTGAATGTGCTCGAAAACACCTGGATTGACTGATATATCGAGGGGGATTGTTTTGGTGATGTTGGATAAATTCCGTTTAGAATCAACACCTTGTAGTAATATAGGTGTTTATGGAGACTCGACTATATCAAAACTGATCAGAGAAACAAAATCTGAATTTACCAAATTGGAATTAGGAAGAAACAATGACCGATGATGAGAGTCTTCCAATAAATATTCATCCAGACTCATTATATCCATAATGGACTCATCTAATGGAAAATTCTATGATAGATAATCTAAATTCTGGAGAGGGAAATCTAGCTAATATGGAAAATGATAAGAATTTGATGCTACTAAATGATGATCATTTATGTAGGCATCAGAAATCAATTGAATGGATTCATACATCGCTTTGTGAGGACTCAGAGAATATGATTCAATAATATCTTTTCCCTTAGACATTCCCCTTGTCATGGAGGATATCATGTTTACCATGGAAGTTTATATACTAGGAGGGGCAGTGCTGGATGGAAAAAATTGCATGAGTGAAGTATCTTTCAACAATCCAACTCATATAGAGTTGTAGGGAGGAGGTTCATACCCTAACATTGTAACATTATTTGCTGTGGAAGTCGTGTTATCCGGTGAGCAATAATCAAGCTGATCCACGGTCACAATTTTCCCTTAATGTGGGAATTGGCGTGTATGAAAAACCGATGACACGACGAATTTCATAACATAGAACCAATTCCTTCCTAACAAAAAATTGTATTCAATAGGAGAATCGACCACTTGCACCTAGATAGAAACATTTTTTTCCCCCAGCTCGATGGACAAATCCAAAAGCAGACCATGGGGTTGAAAACCTCGTCCGTCAAAATATTTTAACTTGGTTGGTGACTTATTCAAATAAGGAGAACCAATGTATTTCCAACAAGGCATAGACAAAATAGAGGTGGAAGCTCCTTCATCCAAAATGGTACAATGGACCCTTCTACCCATCACTCTATTAGAAATATGAAAAGTGAGTTGATGTGATAGCCTCAATTTATAATTCTCCACATTGATGTGATCATGGTGGAATTCTCAGGATCGAAATCTCCTAAGGCTGACAACAAATTCTTGCACTCTGTAGGAAAACTTTGGATTACTTCCAACGTGGACATAACATAGGGTGCTTAATTTTGATATTCAACTACATTATAAAATTGCACAGCTCGAGCACTAGGATTCAAAACAATTTTACGGATTATACTATTCGGGGATGCGAGATTATGTCAAAACTAGGTTTCACAATAGTGAGAGGACTATTAGAAGAAGGTGTAGGAGAAAGGTTGACGGGGGGATCCTTCTCAGAAGAAGTACCCTCATCACTTTTCTCAGTTTCCTTATCATAGGTATGAATTTTGGTAGTGAATGCAACATTTCCGGTGGAAATCATACGGAAGTCTTTAGTGGTGGACGAAGAACCATGCAAATATATACAGTCAATCAACTATTGTTGGGATGGAAAGGGCTCGGTTAATACTGCTAGTGTGAGATTAATTTTCAAAAAATTATTAATCTCTTCACAACAAGGACACTCCTTCACGAAGTGATCATCTCCACACAATAAGAAAGGATACTTATCCTTCTGTTTAGGTTTTTCATTGTTCTCAGGGGTAGATGTTTTGGTACTTTCCTGCCGGTTTCCAAGTTTCTTATTCTTACCTTTTCCTTTTTTCTTATTATCAGGTTATTGTGAGGATTGAATTGCATTCACCTCAGAGGAAACCATATTAGTAGAAGAAGTTGTAGTTGAAGTACTTTGTGGCTTAGTAGGTGAAGGTTGGATCGTACCAACAACATCATCAACAGAAGTATTTGCAGGTGGCTTATCAGGGCCAGTGCTGGGGTGAGGAGAATGAGGAATTAATTCATATAAAGTTTCAAACTAAGAGTATACTAGGTCTAAATATTGGGCCCATATAATAGCTTTCTATTCTATGATAGCACCACCTATGGACACATCTCGGGGAATAGGTGGAAACAAGGACTTGGTGAACCAGTAATCCAAAAGTTGATCTAGAATGGGAGCCTCGATTAACCTTTTGATCCTCTTACATTAATGCATATGATCAGATATGTGAATGAAGGTATTTTTTTGAAGAGAGGTCTAGAGATTTGTACTAGTCTCATTTCAGATAGGTAGTTGGAAATGAGTCAGAAACACTGTTGCCAAAGAGTTAAAATCAACCAATGAATGTTGTGGTAGTTCAATGTACCATTTGGTGGTTGTGATGGTCAAAGTCTATTTGAAGAGTCTCAATGAGATAGAATCATCCATAAGGGAGTTTGATGAGCACCACAAATGGAAATTCATCACGTGATTCTTGGGATATTCACTTTATTTAGCATCAAAATTTGAGATGCTTGATGGGAGTTTGAATGGGATAGTAGGCCAAAATGGATCATGTTGGATGGGATTGATTATTAACTTGGATAGGTCAAGTAAATCCAATGTAGAAAAAAATGGAAGTTATCGATTGGGTTGGGGGTAATTATAATATTGATAAGGTAAATCCACCCTTGTACGAACAAAATTCTATTGAGGTTGACCGTAAAATCCACCAAATTGTTGATAGTTGGGAGAATTTTGACCCATAAAAGGTGTTTGTACCTGGTTTGGTCTGGATTGAGACCCATACATAGGTTGATCCCATTGGTTGGAAACTCCTCTATCATAAGGGACATATAAAGGATTGCTAAACTGTGCCCTGCTAAGGTATTGATTACCAATGTTAGTTTGTTGTGGAGGGACCTAAGTTGATGTAGGAGTCTGCGAAGAAGGACCAATAGGACCAAGACCAGCATGACCACCAGGTCCAATAGCTGGAGGGGAGAAATGTGAGATATTATGTAGAATAGGAACATAATACCCTCTAGCTAGTTGGGATGTAGGAGGGATAAATTGACTCCCAAAATTCAGTAAACTTATGGAAGGAATAGAAGCTCCTCCCACATGAGGATTTGAAAAAATATTTTGAACAGACTATATTTCTCTCAAAGGATTAGGAAGTCTAGACACTATAGGTGCAGCAGGAGGATTATCTAGGAAAACATCAGAAGGAATATTCAATGACCTACCTAAAATATCATTAGCTAACAGGTGGGGAAAAGGTCTTCTAGAATTTGGGGCCAACTCCATCACTGACACATTTATGGTAGAAGTAGTACCGAACTAAGAGATAGATTGACCAAGGGGAGTTTCCAAAAATGGAGAATCAGGCCCAAATATGAGAGCTACCATCTCATTAGGATGAAACTGATGGATCCCACCTATAGAAGGAGTTGGGACGACAAAAGAGGAATTCCAAGATGGAGGTTGCTCCACTAGTGGTGGTCTTAAAAGGTTCATCAAGGTGGGATTGGGAGGAGGATATTCAACTTCTTTCTCTTCCACTGCAATTCCTTCTAGCTCTTGCATAGAAGAAATAATTACCTTAGAATGGTTCTCCATTTATCTTTCCATTATTGGTCGAGTCTGAGGATTCATAGGATTTTTTCGGTGATAATCCTTGTAACCGATGGGACCTCCTCCATGGGAAACCAACCAATTTATAAAAATCAAACTGATCTCAAAGGGAAACGTCTCTATCTAAGCAAGACATTCAAACCCTACTTAGGCTCAAACAACAATTAGAACTTCTGATAGAAGTGGTAAAAGGTAAATATCCTCACAATATTCTGATATTAAATTGAGCACATAGATCTATGGACAAACACACAACTCACAAAATAGATCACACAATTTACTCAGCAATTGAAGAATGAAACAGTGCAAAAATGGTTTGCAGCTGTGAATTCTTTCATTAATCAAAAAATTAATCAGATAATAATTACAATGAAGTACAATGGCTTTAATATCCACAAGCAATTCGAATCCACATGAGGAAATTCATTCAGTGATTCGAAGTTGGATGGATTAAGAGTAATCAGATCATTTTCTAGCTAATGGATCCTCATCTCATCCTTCTTATCAAATAAGGAGGCAAGCTTGTCGCAAACCTCCTTGGGAGTCTTCAATCCTTGGATGTGGAATCGAAGATCTCTAGAGTCTGAGGAGAGCAAGTGTCCATTGGCTTCATCAAGCTTGTTCAAGTACTTTTCTTTGTCATTATCTAAAGCTGACACTACCTCTATTTCTTCTCTGAGTTTGAAGAGCTGCTTGGTGTGAAGCATTACCACCATGTCTTCCTTCCACTTGTCATAGTTGAAGGGAGTGAGATACTCTACTGGATGAGCCATTTTGAATGCAGTAAGAAGGACTGAGCTGCTATAGCGAATGCAGTGAGAAGAAAGGGTTGATAGCCTATCTCATAATCAAACATACCAAGTAAGGTCGAAAGTCTGCAATTTTGGAATTTCCTTCACACCCAGCATAGTTGATCAAGCAAGCTTGATCAACAATTTCCTAACTTGGGATATTAAGTGCTAAATTCTCCGCTTCTGGTGCAGTACTGGAAGGAGCAATTTGCTCAAAAAATTATCCAGCAGGAGATCTGAGGAGGAGAGGTTTCTTGTCTGTCAAGGATCTGATACCATATCAAATTGAGCACATAAATATATGGACAAACACACAAATAACAAAATAGATCACACAATTTACTCAGCAATTGAGGAATGAAACAATGAAAAAATGGCTTGCAGCTGTGATTGCTTTCATTAATAAAAAAAGTAATCATATAATAATTACAATGAAGTACAATGGATTTAATATCTACAAGCAATTCGAATCCACATGAGGAAATTCAAATTGATTAGACTCTACTTGACTGTAGGCAACTAATACCTTGTCTAAATCACTATCGGAGGACTCAATGGTTAATTGACCTTGTCTAAACCATAACCGGAGTTCATCGGAGCTCTAAAACACAACGCAACTGTTACATTCAGTCTTGACTAAGGTGAACTAACTTTGGTAGGTGATGAATGCACCCCTCCTAAGTGTAGTCATGTAAACCTAGCACTAACTGAATGTAGAGGACTAGAACTGAATGTAACTGACTCCTAACTTAGCTTGACTAGTCATCAACTGAATGAAACTAACCTTGGTTGGTTTCGGCACTCCCAGTGGCTCCTAAATTATAGGGATTGGTCTAGGAGGCTCCTAAACTGATGCAATCAAGTGCAATCAGTGGCAGTAGGCCTCAATTAATGTTCCCCACACTTTAGTAACTGAAACATGTGCCCTAATTAGGTCAAGTGGTGCCAGTGGTGCTAGTGACTAAAATTAGACTAGATGGACTCCTGATTTCGACATGACTCCTTATTTAGACATATGACCAAATTAGACAAGGGAGGATTAATAATCCTAACATCTCAAACCACCACAACTCACTATATACTGCACGGTCCAATAGCAGAGCACGACAAGGAGGATTAGGACCATACCCTTGCTTGAATACCTAAATGCATAGACGGTACATGCATAGTAATCTCCCCAAGTGTTGTTATCGGTGTATTGAAGTGATAGGACGGTCAAAGGGATATGCTGGGATGGTATCAGGATCCCTAAAATTGTCTCCCTATATACACAAGGTACATGGGAGCTCCACTGCATAGTAGTGTTGTCTAATGCACGATCGTTCGAAAGGGGCCTTCCGATATACAACTGAGTATGTGAAGTAACTTTCTATATACCTCAAGGGTATTTGAAAGGTCATTCTATATACCACCGGTACGTGGAAGAACCACACGAACACCTGGATGCAGTGCACTGGAAAAAATGGAAACTCCTACCCTTAAAGACATTGAAACACGTCTCTAACCTACCACACCTTTCTAAAAAAATTTAACTTAAGTCTAGATCTTGTTTTTATCTTTTCGGTTAAGTGAATGGATGAGGTGAGTACATAAAAAGTAAAACCATGCAGTATGATTATGCAAATTTTTTCTTTCACTTTCGCAAAATGCCCTACTTAGAAGAGGGATAGAGGTTCGATTTCTACTTTATATAGAAAAGACTAAATCCAAAGAAAATTAAAAATAACTAAATCTTAAAACCTATTGCAATAACACATGACTTTGAAAAAAAAATTCTAGAAAGGGAAATTCCAAGATCTCTTTTTGAAAGAAAAATCTATGATAACTACTCAACACACCATATTTTCCAATTTTCTTCAAAACATAATGAAATGAACAGAACACACTGTTTCCTTTTTGTTTGAGAGTAAGAGCACTTAAGAAACAAGTAGACTATAAACACTAGAGGTTCTAAAATACCAATCAAGTCTCTACCGACTCAAACCTAAGCTTAACCTAGATATTTGTCTCAATTTTCAAAATTGAAGAATGAAAACAAATGAAATCAAACTAATAAAGAAATTAAAAGCAAATCTACATTCTCTCAATTTAATTAAACAAAAACTCAAATATATGGATTTACACTTCATTTTCAGAATCCTTCTTCAACCAAAAAAAAAAATACAAGAAGCACCCAAGCTAGTTCAGCTAGTTCTTAGAGGTATAACCGTAACCTACAAGCCCAATTGAATACTCATATTTTAATTCAAGGATGAAATTAATAGTAAAAATAAATAATCAAGTCGAGAAATAAAAAATACAAATGTAAAGTTTGAAAAATGATTTGGGATTAAAACCCTAGATGGAACTGCTTGTTGGAGGTGTTGTACAAAGAGTTACTAGTCTAGTAAGGCTTATGGTTCAATGGAACAGAGTGGGAGTAACGTCTTTTTTCCATTGGATCAGAGCTGTGGCATCGCTCGTTTCCTCTGTAGGAAGTGCAGAGGCTGCCTTTGGTACACTACCTAGGCACAGTGGCTCTTGCAAGTCCTAAATATAGAAAAAAAGTGAAAAATAAAATGTTATATCTCAATTTACTAGCATCAAATGGTGATAAAAAACTAAGAAATAAAGCATATGAAGCATATCTGGAAATATCTAAGAAAATATCATCAATTTCAAACCAAATCCAACTAAACAACTAGTAGATTTGATCGATGGAGAAACTGAAGTTTGAAACAAAGGAAAATAACTAAGAATCAACAAAGAATAGAAGTTATATACACTCTCCCCAATATGGTCGCCATATTTGTTGCTGGAAATTATCACCTTCTGTGGATAGAAGTTACTTCCCTAGCCTAAAGTCCTTACAGCTAGAACAAATGAGTTACAACAATGAGCATCACTTCCCCTAATATTGATAGATGCTTGGAATGGATCTTTCACCTATCACACAATGTAATGTACCAGCCTTCTAGAATGCTATATCTCCACAGTTTATCTCCAAAAATCACATCACAAAAGCATACAATATTAAAAGTACCAAGTAGGATCTATAATCCTATATTGGTGACTAAGGAATTCAATAATTAAGAAAGTGATCAATGCACACTATATTTCATGTGAAAGGAACTTTCATTGCATTAATAGAGTAAGAGAGATATTACAACCAATATTTGTAGTGTTGAGAAGTCTCTCCTTAAGCAAGATCTTGCCTCCAAAGATTGAACTTGTCCACCTAATTCCTACTCTCCTTGGCTATATTTGGAAATAATTTTGGTGTTGTAGCATTATATTCCTCCTTTTACCCATGGGGGATGAGCCAAGATTTATAGCCATGGAAGGATAGGGATGGTTTAGATAATGGTGTATGAGGTGGAGAGGATATCCTACAAGGAGCGATCTCAAATCTAGGTGGTCCAAGAGAAGAGTCTAGGGATTAGGTTTCGACAAAGATGAGGTACGAGAATACTCATGAAACTTCTCTTTTTAGCTTTAAAACTTGAGCACTGCTCTTTGTGAACTATGACAGATCATTACCAATAGGGAACCTCTCTTTGTACAAAGGTAAGTGGCAGTGGCACCGCTTTTAGTGCATGGAAAACACGCGTTACATACTTAGGTCGCGCACTTTGTCCACAAGTAAAGTACAGTGGTGGAAAAAAGATTTAAATCAATGATCCAAGTCCAAACTTAACTTCATCACTTTAGGAATGGAGGAAAGTTTTCATGTTTTGTTCTCAGTATGTGATGATGACGAGAAATATGTATAACATATGCCTGAAAGTTTCGATCAACTATTTCAAAAGAAACATATGGGAAAGGTTAGTAAGCTTAAAGAAATTTTTAAAAGTTACTTATCGCTAATACAATATAAATGTGTTGTCGCAGAATTGACATACTTAATAGAAGAACCTCAAGAAGACGTGCGTCCAGACAAAAGAGTAAACCGTGTGGGAAAAAGAGTAAAGAATGGTCATGAGTTAATAATGACTGTCTAGATAGGATATTGTGAAATGGATTAAATTTTCCTAGATTTGGGATTTGATGTCAACATTCTAATGAGACAAACATGGTAGAGCATGGGAAAACTACAACTCAAGTGGTCTCATATTCGACTTAGATTAGAAAATCATTCAAAAGTCCTACATATCGGTTGAATGACCCAAGTTCTTGTTAAGGTAGAAGGCCTTAGAACATATGTTGATTTTGAAGTAATTAACTTTGTCAATGACACAAACCTATATCCTACACTTTTGGGGATTGATTGGGCGATCGATAATCAGACCATCATCAATTTTAAGAAAATAATTTTATCATTTGAAGATTCAAAGTTAAGGGTTGTCACACCAGTTTATCCGCTAGAAGGTCGGAGATAGGTCGAGCTAATAAATAGTGAAGGACAAGGAAACTACCTTGACCATATTATAACATCACATCTGCAAGGGATGGTTATGTAAATCCAACAACTGATGGAAATATTAGTTTGTGAAGTATTAGTTACTGTACATTAGATGTTGGTGAAACATTGTAAAATTGGAAAAATTTGATGCATGGAGTATCCATGAGAAAGTCTGCAAGAATTACACGGTCTATGCGAAGGGTAGGATTTGATGAAATTGAGCTACCTACCTATGAAGGTTTAACTAACCTTGCATATTTTCTAACATAGTTTGAATAAAAATTCATAGAACATCAATGCTTGTCTGCTCTGGACTTTGTGTTGAAATCTACACCTACTACATGGTCGGTTGCACATAAAGAATCTATCTCAGAATGGGCACAATAAATATTGTTGGAGATAAGGTTCAGAGAATAGATTAGTTATAATGGTCAAAATTATACAATATTGACTAATTATGTTGAGCATATTGATTATTGGAATGCGACATGGGAGGAATTTCCACAACATGAATGGGCTCATCAATGCATACACATGTTAAACATGATACCAAGGATTTCATATACATTAGTTGAATTGAGATGAGGAGCTATTAAATGGGATGAGTTAGCTACTAGCATCATACATACATTTGAATTTAATAATGATCATCTGTCTATTGATGTTTCATTGCAAGCAATCAAGAAAAATATATTTGAAGGTATCCTTGTCACAATGACACACCTTAATCAACACGGCACAACAATCCAGCATTGGATGGAGTGCTATAATGTGACAGGAGAACCTGATGATGATGATCCACTTGATGTAAACATACCTAGTATGAAGGTATGCACGTTATGGAAGGATTTCATATTTCTAGCGACCGATTTCTAAATCCACTAAAAGTCAATAAAGTAAATTTTGGCTCGCCAAAGAATCCAAAATTTTCCAATATTGGATATTATTGGGATGATGAGACTGTCAGGAAAATCACAAATCTATTGAAAGAGTTTCATGATTTGTTCCCTATAAAATTATCATAGATGAAATGGATTGTCAAGGACCTTAAAGAAATGAAGATACCCTTAAATATCGATACAAAACCTATAAAGCAGTGACCATACCAACTAAATTTGTGGTATAAATAAAATTTCAAGGAAGAGTTGAACTGGATGCTAGATGGAGGTATCATAGAACCTATAGAATAATCAAAATGGATAATTCTGATAGTAGTGCAAGATAAAAATACTACTGTGAAGTGTTGATTAAGTTTGAGCTAAGAAAGTTGAATGATGCTTGTTTACACTGACCCATTTCGAACCCCATTTACAGATGAGCTATTAGAGAGTGTCAAGGATCAATAAATTTACTCATTCACTAATGGGTTCTCTGGATACCATAAGATTAGAATCAAAAAGTAATATCAGCACAAAACAACCTTTGCAATGGATTCATGTTGTTTCCAATATATGGTAATTCCCTTTGTACTCAACAATGCTCCTAGTAATTTCTCTATAATAGTAGTGGCTTCCTTCAAAGATTTTATTCATAAATTTCTTGAGGTATACTTCGATGATTGGACAATGTTTGGGGTCATTAAGGATCATATTCAGAGCATGCGGATGATGGTGGAACATTATCTCCAGAATCAAATTTCACTAAACTTAAAGAAACATATCTTTTGTGCCCCATTTGGAATTATGTTGGGCCATGTAGTTTGTCATGATGGCATATTGGTAGACCCTGCCAAAATTGTACTTATCATTAACCTACCACCACCTACCATAGTGAATCATTTGAATGCGACATTGCGACATACATGATACAAATGAAAATTTATCAAAGGATACGTGGAGTTGACTGCTCTGATGGATAAGTTATTGAATAAATATGTTAAGTTCTAGTGGACAAAAATTTGACAAGAGAGGTTCGACACTTTGAAGAACAAGATGGTTACTGCGCCCATACTTGTATTTCCAAACTTGAAAAGGAATTTCATGTACATGTCAATGTGTTATCTTCAATGCTAAGCATGGTAAAAGAACAACCTGGTAAAGGGTTGATTGATCATCCTATTGCCTTCGCTAGCAGAAAATTATCAATAGCAGAGAAGAAATATACCACGATGGAAAGAGAAGGACTAGATATGGGATACGCTCTGCAAAAATTTTAACACTACTTGCTAGGTGGACATTTCAAAATGCACACAGATCATTTAGAATTGAAATACCTAGTTAATAAGCCAGTGTTGGGGGTAGATATTTGCAGGTGGCTTCTCCTTTTAAGGAATTTGACTTTGAATTAATTGTTAAACTGAGTCAACTAAATTCAATACCATACCACCTAACAAGGATTGAAAGTGGAGACGAACTTCGTAATCTCGATGATAGTCTCCTTGATGCACAACTATTTGCGATAAAAATGTTTGATGATCATTTTAGAGAAATCAGACAATTTTTGAGTACGGGCTATGCACCCGCTGAATTTACTACTACACATAAGAAATAGTTAGTTGTGTAAGGTGTAAGCTTCCAGTGTATCATCAAACAATTATATTAAATGGGCCCTAGTGAGATTATTTGTCGCCACATCTTGGAACACAAGCGATTGATGATACTAAATGAAGTGCATATTGGTGTCGCAAGAGGCCACTTTGCTGGAAAATATACAGTGAAAAATATATTGCACGAAGTATTATGGTGTCCCACCATGCATGTGGATTCCCAAGATTACTATCGGAGCTGTGAAGTCTATCAAAGAAATAGAAATCCTTCACAATGAGATGAAATGCCATTAGTACCCCAAATAAATCTGTAGGAATTTGATAAACGTGTCACTGATTTTGTGGGTACTATTACTCCAACAGGGAATCATGCATGTGCAAGATATATAATTACTCCAATTGACTACCTAACCAAATGGGACAAAGTAGCACCAGTAAAAGATTGTACTGTTGCAACTGCTACTAAGTTTTTGTTTGGAAATGTTCCGACTAGATTTGGATGCCTGAAAATTTTGATAAGGGACCAAGGTACACACTTTGTCAACCAGTTGATTGAGGAACTAACAAAATAATTCCAGATCCAACATAGAAATGCAATGCTATATCACCCTCAAGTGAATGGTGATGTCGAAGCATTTAACAAAATCCTAGAGAATGCATTGACAAATATTTTCAATATCCAAAGAGATGAATGGGTTCAAAAAATTTATGTAGTACTATGGGCATATCGCACACCTGTAATAAGTTGACAGGATGAACTCCATTTCATTTATTATATGGATAATAATTTGTGACACTGATGTAATACATTGTACCTAACCAAAGGATTTTTGTGATCATGGAGATGATAGATATAGGTGTTGTTGAGGAAAGACTATCGTAGATGATACAATTGAAAGAAGATAGTTTTGTTCCAAGATATCATCTAAACATTGAGAAAGAATTACATAAATTATGACATGATCACCACATCAAGAACAAGTAATTTCAGGTCGGAGGAATTATTCTCTTGTATGATAGAAAACTCTTCAACCGTACAGGTAAGCTAGAAACAGACTAGTTAGGACTGTATACTATCATAGATATCACTAATGGAGGCACAGTGCAATTGTAGAAGATGGATGGAACGCCTATCAAAGGCCTAGTAAATGAAATTCAGCTAATTCCTTATTAGGATAGTCGTGACTGGGTTGAAAAAATAAGAGAGAAAAGAAATAAAAATAAAAACAAAACCCTCTGAAAAATATTTTTTAATCACATGAAATGAGTTGTCACAAAGAAGAAGAAAGACCATTCTAGACTTCTAGTATGTCATAGAGAGAGTAAAATTGTTGCATGATCTTTCTCTATTGCAAAAGGAGAAAGAAGGGCGAAGAAAATCTATTTATCGCATTATAAGGAAATATGTTGAAGGGTGAAGACTGGTTGCAGGAAGAGTGATGTTGCCACAATTCAAAATATAGTAGTGAAAATCAGATCGGATCGTAATTAATTCAAAGGAGGCCATAATTAATTTAAAGTCCTGAGAGATTTTGGTGGCATGATTTTTAGTCACTTCCATCTTTATTATACAATAACTACCACTAATGTGACAAGAAAGTGGTGGCATGCATATAATTTTCTTAATAATCATTTTAATGATCAACTATGTGATGCAAATTACAAATACCTTTCCATTTATTCCCCCCTTGTGTGAAGGATAAATGGAATGAATGCCTAGACATTATTACCATTTGTGCATGTATATTTAGTTCATTATGCTACATTTGAGAGAGAAATTCTTCTCTACAACTGTGAGAACCAAACTAAGTTTCCACGCAACATGGTTATTTTGATTTCCAGCACAAGCACAATGTGACAATCAAGTGGTGGCATGCCATGCATATAATTTGAACAATCAACTATGTGATTTTCCATTTATTTTCCCCTTGTGTGAAGGACAAATGAAATGAGAGCCTAGACAATATTACCATTTGTGCATGTATATTCAGTTCATTTTGCTACATTTGAGAGAGAAATTATTGTCTGCAACTGTGAGAGTCAAACTAAGTTTCCATGTAGCATGGTTATTTTGATTTCCAAAACAAGCACAATTGTAGAATCTGAGGTCATGACTACATCACCCACACTCATCATGGAGACACTATTGGATACTCTCAACCATAGGCTATAGATTTCAAAGAAGCTAAACAAGTTCCATTTATCCCTTCAGCAGGTTACAACCAGACCCACTAGGTCCATCTAGTACAAAAATGGGGAAACGTTCCAGAAGCCAAAAGAAGAAATAACTAGCACCACCACCACCAGAGGAGGAGAAAGTGTCAGGCTCTATGACTATGTTTCCACCATATGTTCCACCAAGACGATCTGATGCACCAAGAATTAGAGTTCTGAAGAATGCACGGTACCCTCTTGTAGAACCAACTGTGCCAAAAGAAATTCATGTGTCACAGAACATTCTTCCAAACCATAAGAGGCTCACATTTGTCAATCACAATGTAAGGAAATATCCAAATTTGGACATGAATAACTACATGTTTATTTTACAGGATACATCAGATAACCCAAATAGACTAGAACCAATGGAATGGGAAATAGGACTAGACCATGAAGGGTTATTGTCATTGATGTATATGTCACATTTTTGCTGAATCATTGAAGTGAATGCATGTGTTAAGTAGTTACTCATATCATTCCATGGTGGCTACCTATGGCTTGACAGAAAAATTTCTATGTATATTGAGCTGATAGCAGCAATTATAAGATTACCACTTGTAGGCATAGACCCACCATCATTTTTCAAAAAATAAAAAGAAAACTATGTTGATGAACAAGATGAGGGATAAGTATGATTTTTCAAGAGATACGAGAGGATTATTAATAAGATACCAATGAAGATATTGTTTGGTTCACAACTAAGGTGTTAGCTACCAAATTGTTACGGAAGATGCGACCGAACCAATGTACTACATGTACGATTCTAGAGGTTGAACTCTTTGCAAATGGGTATTCAAATGAACTGGTCACATTATATATTTAATGAGTTATTAGGAGACATAGAAGAGTCACATGAAAAAGGTATTTCATTCCATTATTTCTGGCTACTCAATTTGATTTCATTTTTCTCATGGTTAGAGCTAGCGAACTAACAAATGTAGATATACTGGTGCGATATAGAGGATCTTGATACCAAAATATTTGGTTCAAGAAAGGTAAAAAGCAAGGAAAAAGGGACAACAATGTTCAATTTATTTAAGCCTGGAGAGACCATGTGCTATCATGTGAAATAACAAGCAATAATAACAGATGAAACTATTAAGCAGTTTTGCAACGTTATTAAATTTATAATTGGTCCCCATCACAACTTGTTTCAATCGCAACAAGATCCACAATGCCGATGGTTGGATACCCAATTCTTATTATCTAAATAACTTGAGGGCGTTACCCAATATTGGCTGAAAAAATGGATAGATCTTGTCGTTGATGACCTGCTATCTATCAAAGAATATTTACAACAGGACAACCCACAAATGCAGAAGGATGGAGAACATGGAGTGGACCTGACATAAATAACAAAATGTTAGCATAATTCTCCCAACCCTCCCTAGAATGATTCAAGAGCAACCCAAAAATATCAGATGCTGGGAGATAAGAGGAAGCATACTAAGTAATGATAAAGGTGTCTATGCAAAGCCTTAAAAACGTAGATGAGCGGCAAATAGAGCTCACAAGAAGTAGTATTGACTTACTCTAGACACCCTATAAGAAGTCAAAGAAGTACAAGTCACGGTCGACTACAGACCATAAGTCATAGAGTAACAAGACTTAACGGGCCCATCAGAAGAGAGACCAAGTGATGTGTCAATAGATATTCAACCAATAAGAACTCAAGTGGTGGTAGAAGCACTTGACCTAGGAACAATAGAGTTCAACACCATGGCCAAGAACTTTTGCCATGTTACCATCAATTTTCTTAGATGTCGCTATATGAAGTTTATGTGATACATAATGTCATAGTCATGGAAATGAATTTTAGAGAAGGTTCACTGATCAATAAAGTATGTGCATTGAGTAAGAATGTTATAAATATGAAGAAAAAAGTCAAATAAATAGAACAAAAAGCCAAAACTTGGGAGGAGGGCATGCACAGGGTAAAAAAATGTTGTAACACTGGCTTGCAATAATTTTTTAGATGAAGGATTAACAGATGAAATGTTTGTATAGTCCAAGGTAATTTGACTTGGTGAAATAACAGATAAACTTCGCAAAAATTCCATAGAGTTAGAAGAATAGGTAAAACACAGTACACCCACAGAGGTGCTGGAAGAGATAGGGATGATAACAATAGAAGATGCAAAGAAAATAGAAGTGGTAGAGGAACTATGTGGAAAGGCAGTTAAACAAGTTTCTCAGACATGGGAATAATTGATCGATGATGTTGAGTTTGAGAAAGTTGTAGAGAAACTTCTCATTGCTAAGACAGAGGTGAATCAACTGAAAAAATGAAATGAAGAAGCTTCCCTTAGCAGAGAAATGGACAAGGATAATGACATGAAAAATATACAACAACAAGTCGCAGTGCTAAACACTCAACAACAGAATATGACCAACAAATTTATCGAATTGCAGGCCGAAGAAGACAGGGTTACATGCATTATTCAACCTGTACATCAAAAAGTGTTACAAGCAGCAAAGTCTGCGGGACTTGGAATGTCAGAACACATTAGTTTCGACCTTGTGGAAAAATTGCACAAGGAAGAAGATGATGTATGATGGGAAACAAAGGAAATAGTCAATATATTTCAATATTTTCAAAGTAAGATCATCACAATGGTAGAGGATTTGGAGTACGGTAGCATGGATCGGAACAAGACATAGCTGAGTGTTGGGGGCCTATTGGCCATGGGGAAAAGATAGGAAGAATTCAGCCAATTTGTTGGGCAATAGGGCAGACCCAAGTTAACTCTTATCCATCGCACCAAAAAAAGACCCACCGTGTTGGCCCTTTCGGCAACAACCTGCGCGCAGGTTGCAGTCTCACCCGAAACAGCAATGGGGTGCCGCATAATCAGGTTTCTGCATGCAGAGAGGGGTATTACTGTACCTTAGCCTTTAAAAGCAATTATTAATCAACACTTGTAAAACTATCATTCATTCACATATGACTTCGCAGCATAATAAACAAACTAAACTTGCATAACCCACTACGGGGAATTCACAGCGAAGCTTATTACTAGCAGTGATCTTATATTATCAGATGTATTCAGTTTAATGCATGAAAATAACAGAAGCAGAAACAACACAATAAAACCACAACACCAAATATAACGTGGTTCACCCCCAATGTAGGGGCTACGTCCACAAACTGCGTTTTATTCCTCTTTCCTCAAAACCACAGTTGATCTGCGCACTCAGCTGCAGATCCCTTCAGTCCTTAACAGCCGTGCACACAGCAGCAGGCTTCTGCGCACACAGCTGCAGATCTTTCTTCCTTTCTTACAAAAACCCTCTGCGCACACAGCTGCAGAGGTCGTCCACGCACACAGCTGGGACTTATCCTTTCCTTACAAAAACCAACCTTACTTCGCCTTATCTTTCTTTACATCAAAAAGCCTAACCTATCCTTTTTACATAAGCGCTTATTTATACTACGCAGTTTTACAAAACCATGGTCTTAAACCATGGCCACCCAAAAAACCCTAAACCCTGGATTTAAACCACGGGTTTATTACAAAAAGGAGGGTTTTGACTTACCTTGACACCCCTAAGACTATTTTGTCCCATAGCTCCGCTTACAAATTTCCTAAATAACCGCGGAGTTACCCAACATGGAGTATGCGCCCCAACAGGCCCCTAAGACTCACTAGTGGCCCGTCCCGGGACACTCTTCAACTTCTCTGGTGGGCGAATCTTCTGTGCGAGGGTCTGGAAGCGACTGGTGAGATTATGCAGTATCTCATCAGCGGCTTTCTCCTTTTCCACCATCTCCTGTAATACTGAAGAAGAGTCTGTGTCAGCCTTTTCCTGCACAAAAATGTCATATGTCTTCAAAATTTTGAGCTGGCTCTCCGCAGTATTGGTCAATTCTAAGGCTTCATCAACCAGGGGCTGTAACGCACTTTCCAGCATCATCACCTTCGTCCTACAAGACTCGATTTCCTGTTGAAGTTCCTTGCTGCGCTTTACTTTAGCCATCTTCTGCATAGGTGGCAGCGTCTTGATTTCTATTCGGACTGCATCTAACTCATCCTGGCGCAACTTGATGGTTTCCTGAATCTTCCCTACATCTGGATGGTCCTGCAGGTTTTCCCATGCTTCTATGCTGTCTTCCATTAGTTTTGCAACACTAGCCACGTTGTCTAATATTTTTGTTGCTGAAGCCTTGATATCCTGCTGGCGTTGTTCTCGGACCTCTGGTGGAGTCTCAGGGGGAATGCGCAGTTGAAGTTCTGCAATATGTTGCTGATGTTCTATCTTCATCCTTTCTAGCTCACTGCAGGACTGCTGGGCATAGTATTTCATCTTAGCAATCTTCTGCTTTGGTTCCTCTGTTTCCTGTATGTCGGAGTCAGAAAGACTCCGACATGCCTCATCCAATGCTTGCATTAGCGTAGTTGTTGTCTGTTCAGCCTCTTTCTTCTGTTGTGCGATCTCTTCTAGGCGTGCGGCGAAAGTTTTGTTTTGCTTGATGGAGTCTTCCAGTTGGATTTGTGACACTTGAGTTCGGGTATGGATCTCCTTTGTAATCGCGAGCTGACGGAGGTGCAACTATGACATAGGTATCTTTGTATAATCAAGCTCCGCAGTTATATTTGTCGGGGGTCGAGAATCGATGTCAGGCTGCATCAGAGTTGCACTTGATACCTGTCCCTGGGGATCCCTGGGTGGCCATTTCCTACTGTCCTGCTGCGGGGGTGCCATAGTGCTGCTTGTCGCAGTACTGGGCACTGATTTTGCGATTAGGTCTTTTAACTCTGATACCCTGGTTGCGAGACCTGCGAGGCTGGCAAGATGTAGCTCCGCGAATTCAGACCATTTTTTAGTAAGCGCTGTCATAGATTGTTCGAGAGCATGCTCCAGTGCACCCATCGTGACAGTGGCTTCCTCCTCGATATCTTTATCCTTTGATGCCTTTACCTTTTTGCGAGACTGTGGCTTGGTTACCTCGGCTACTTCTGGTGACTTGCGCTTCGTCGGTGGGGTAGGATCTGTTATGGTCTTGACCGACTCCTCATCCTGTTCATCCTGCTCATCCTGTTCACTATCGCTACCCTGGCCGTTATCATTTATCTGTGAATCACTTGGGTCTTCGCTATCTTCCAATGGGCTTTGCTGCTAC